>JAOXYL010000090.1:8913803-8925471 GCA_028564955.1 Terapon puta | reverse complement strand
TTATTAATATAACTCAATTCCCAAGACACTGAGGTGCCATACCTCTCTCTGAACCTGTGAGGCCTTCTCCTCTGCCTGTTTGAGCTGGTCTCTCAGGGAGAAGATCTCCCCGACGCCTCCGTTCCAGCCGGTCGGTGTCATGGGCTTTCCATCGAATGAAATATTCTTCTGGATGGAGGCGTCCACCAGGCGACAGTTCTCAGACTGAGCCATGGTCATATAGCTCTCTGTCATGACCTCATCTGAGCCAGTTTCCATCTCCTTAATCTCCGTGCCCTCCCCGACGTCTTCCTCTTTCAGTGACAGATAGACGCTGGAGCTGGACAAAGTAATTGTGAAGAATACAATATACTGTCAGTTTCAGCTGAATGGGCTCCAAATGAACTAATATTTTCCCTGATCAAAGACAAGACATGGTTGTTATGCTATTTTATGTGATAACCAGAGAGCTATTTAGCATTTGTCTTGTCACGCGCAGTGTGCAGAGACTTTGCAGTCTGATAACTGATGGAGACACTGTTTTTTCATTATCTGGGTTTCTGCAACAGAGGTGCTGCCGCATGTATCTAACCAGCCTTGTAATAGGAGTGCAAATAAGGATTATTTTCATTTTCAACAAATCACAAAACAATGAAAATAGAGGAAAAGGCTCATCGCAGTTGCTCGTTCTGTCTGGCCAGCCGCCCAAAACCATATCTGAACTTTTTAAATTAAATTCAGAAAGATGCAAAACAGTGATAAGCAGCCTATCAATTTTGAGATTGGTTGGTGTTTTTGCTTGATAAATTCAATTTGATTAACAAATGTTTGTAATGGTTTTATATTGTTTGTTGTTGAAATAACAATCCCACCTCAAGGTCCATTTAGTGGCTGCCCATGCTTGTGCTCATATTTATTGTATAACTATCCCTTGTGGGTTATTTCTCCCTCTGGTATATGCTCCTATCAGTTTCTTCTATCACCCTTTAGACATTTTCTTCTTGCTGTAAAATACTGTTATGAACAGTGCTATAAATAAAGTTTTCTTTGCTCTCGATGCATCACGAGATCTTCATCAGCAGATGGGGAACTGGGCATACTCCATCTGCTGAGGAATATTGTGTGATATGTTAAAAACAATCAGAACAGACACCAAATAGAGCTTGTGGATGGAGATCGCTTTTAAGCTCAAGTTCTTTTTCTGTCAGTCTGTTCATCAATTGATAAACAAACGTTTGTCAATTATTATGTATGTTTAATCCCTTGTATGATATTACAGCTTTACTGCAGTGATGAAACAGGTGGCCAATCTTTTCTAAACGACGGGTTGGTATTCCAGAGGGCATCCCCCTCCCCCAAAGCTGATCCAGCCTTCCCAGCTGATGAGTGAGCAGCCATCGACCTCTCACCATGTCCTCTGTCTCTGCAGCAGCTGCAGCCTCTCAGTGAGACGTCTGTTGTCCTCCTTCAGGGCCTGACAGTCCTCCTTCAGCGTGCGGCACTCCTCCTTGAGCAGGTCCACGTCACCTAACAGAGCGAGGGCGGTCAGAGAGGAGGGTGTGAGGGCGGCGCAGGTCAGCAGAGCTCAACGTGTAACACTTTACAGAATGCATTGAAGGAATAGTTTGACATTTTAGGAAACGACCTCAACCGCTTTATCCTTAGATGAGAAGCTTAATACCACTCTCAGATCTGTAAAATTAAATATGGAGCTGGAACCAGCTGCTGGTTAGCCTAGCTTAGCATAAAGACTGGAAACAGAGGGAAATGGCTGGCCTGGTTTTGTCCAAAATGAACAAAATCCACCTGCTAGCACCTCACTCAGCTCACTAAATAAAATGTATTATCTTGTTTGTTTCATCTATACCAAAAGAAAAGTGTAGAAGCAACTATTTGCCTCTCTACACAGGGTTATGTGTCGGACAGTTTTTTTGGCTGGGACCAGTTGCCAGGCAACCATCAGAAATTACTGGTCCTTACCCAAGAAATAATCCAGCACACAGCCCCCCCCACCCTCTGTGTAAAAGCAGGGTATCTGCAAGAAATGCTAAAATGTGAAACTATTCCTTTAAAAACAAGTCTCATCTGTGAGTTAGGTTGCACTCATATATGAAATACAGTTTTCGTGAAAGAGAACAACAATGAAACAATATTGACTCCCTTCCCTCCGTTCCAGCCCAGACTCAGCTGCAGAGCCCAGCGATGACATCATTTGTTACAAGTGTGTGTCCCTCCTCCCCTCATGACTTCATGTCCCTGGTATCCTACATGTGCACACATACACACACACGCACACACACCACTCCCCTTCACCACACTCAGCAGTCACATTTGTAATTTGTAATATTTATTAAACCCCACAAATGATTTATGCACTTGACTGCGGGATGCCAACATGATGTGAGCATGGAGCAAGAACATCCACAACACCATGGTTCATTTTCATAATATCCACCACAGAGACGGATCAGAGGAGATTTGTTCTTTTTTTAAGTTGAGTAAATTCAATAGAATAAGCAAACACAGTTTTTTACTGTGTCCCTCTCACTGAGGGCTGTTTCCACAATGTGTGAGGATGAGGTGTAAAAGCAGGACTTATTGTTTTTTAACTTTGATGTACTGTAAATAAAACAGAGTTGTAGTGGGAGGAACAGGTATGCGTGCAAACTACATAAAACACCTTGTGCCCTCTCTGACATCCATCTGTACTTTTCCTCCTCTTGTTTTTCCCCTCTATTACCACACAGATCTCTCCTCCCCGTGCTCCTCGTCCCTCACCCTCTCTCCTCTCGGCCTCCCTGCGCTGGCTCTTCATGCTGATCTCGGCTCTGAGCGTGGTGATCTCCAGCTCGTACTCCTGGGTCTCCTCGCTGAGGCGCTGCAGCTCGGCCCGCCGGCGACACAGCTCCTCCTGCAGCGAGGCGATATCGTTCTCCCTCTCAGCCGCCGCCTCCTCTGCTGCCTGCTGGAGGAGGAGCACCTCCTCCTGAGCCACGCGCAGCTCCTCCTGGGCCTCGGCCAGCTCGCTCTCCTTCTCCTCCTCCAGGCTGTCCATCTCCTCCTGCACAGAGCGCAGCTGGGCTGTGGGGAGAGGAGGAGGAGAATGATCAGTTTTCATTTATGGGGGATGTGTTGGCGAGGCTGCAGTATTAGTATGGGTGTGTGTGCGTGTATGTGTGTGTGTGATCTTACCTGAGCTTTTGCAACAGTGTTTGTGCATGTGGGTGGTGTGTTCCTGCACATGCATGCGCCTGTGTGAGTGTGTGTGTGTGTGTGTGCGTGTAAATGTTGTATGTGTGGGTACGGTTTGAAAGAACAGCTGATGTAACTGATGGTAACAGGCTTTTTTTTAAAGGGTCAGACTCTCTTTTTTCAGGAAAAGGACAATGTTCTGCACTCTGACAATAACAAGAGCAATAATCCAAGATAATGGAAATAAAATCAGTAATACCTTGATTAAACAGGCATTATTAGTGCACAAATGCACCATGACATAGTTTAACAACGTTGACCTTCGAAAATAATACTCCAGTCCTCCTTTTTATAGTCTTTTTTCATTTTTATAAAAATTTTATTGTAATTTCAAATTTTTTCAACCTTCTCTAATTTTTGCTGGGCCACAAAGCACCACTATTGATGCTTTGTGGATTTTGCTGTGCTTGTTCGTTCTGAGGTGTGCTTTTAAAGAATAATTGCGTCTCTGTGCGAACGATTACCTGACTTATTTATATACTACCAACTACCAACATGAAATGTAAAAGCAGTCTCAAAAAGACAGTGCCCCCGAATCAATAAGCCAAACGAGTGCAAGCGTTTTAACATGTAGTAGTCAGTTACATTGCAGTATACTGATGCAGTGCAGTCCGCCTGAGACTATTCACTGGAGAGCCAGTGGGACAATAGAAATCCATATAGTGGCACACAAGATGGAGGCCGTATTGATTAGTGCAAACAATTTGTTTTTCACCGGCAGCTTACAGAGTAAAGTATGCATCGACCCAGACTAATAAACATAAAATATGTAATAAGTGACATCTGATTTGTATCTTTTATTCTTCCTCCTGTTTCCATTGTTTCTTGATCACTGTTATGGTTTGGGTCTATCGAAGCTGAGTGTTTTTATTGTCGTACCTTGTAGGTTCTGAATCTGGCGCGTGAAGGCTTCGGCCTGGTGGGCACTGGCCAGACGCTCATCCTCCAACAGACCTGGTGGAGAGGTGAGGGGAGGACAGGAGAGGAAGGGAGTAGAGACAGGAGGAGCGGAGAGTGGGGAGTGGGCATGGAGATAAGAGGAAAATGTCACTTCGGCAGGCCAATAGAAAGATGACAACCTGATAAGCTGTTCAACCTTGAGGCATGACAGAATGACACAAGCAGCTTTCTGTGACCGTGTGTGCGTTAAATAAGATCCGAGCAGGGCCATCGGTATTAGTCTGAGGTCTGTTTGTACATTAATTCATAAATATCCCTTTTATTAGACAGTCCTCTCTTCCTGAATTTTAAGTACAGCAGAAGAAAATAAAGCAGATTGTTTTTGGCTGCTATTTTCACAGCTTTTTTTTAATGTTTTTTTTTTCATGTCATGCCAAGTAATTTCTCTAGCATACTTCAGGCAGATTCACGAGTGTTTTTTTTAACACCACAACAGCTGCTAGTTGAATACAAAAGAGGTCCACTTTAGCCTGCATATTCTTAAAGGATCAATTCACCAAAAAAAGCATAATACCCCGGTATTATGGTAAGTCTCGGCGTATTATTATCTGAACATTCTTATGTACCCCTGTTATTTAGCAGTGGCGTTAATTTGGCTTTATATCTTTAAGGATCAATCAAATGATGTCAGTCACTCAGTCCACTACTTTGATACAGAGATTTATACTGACATTTATTTTCCATAGAAGGTGAAGTCTACTAACTTTAGTGATCCCCTGACTTTTCCTCTAATACCACCATCAGATCAAACAGGCAAATAGGGAACATGATGCTTTTTTCCCCTTTTTTATGCATTTTTTCTCCATCATATTGCTGTGGAGGCAGAAGTCTTAAACCATAACTACAGTATCTGCATGGAGATTTACCACAAACTTAAACTATTAAGGGGTCTATATAGTGTAATGATATAGTAGCTGTTATAGTTTGTTATAACTTGATTAACCCTTTAATCTCTACTCTACATTGGATTCTTCTGCTGCTGTCAGTCATGTCATTCCCACTGCATATTTCTCATTTCCTGTCTTTAGACTTCTCCAGAAGTTTTAGTCACACACCTGCCATCCCTTGTTTTCTGCCAGCGTCAAATCACAAGCAGTAAATAACTGGTGAGTGGAATATTACTGATCTTCTTTTGTCATAAGTACCGTTGATCTTTGCCTACACCTCATGTTACATCATTTCCTGATCGTGGCACACCCAGGACCCCCACCAGCTTCACCGCACACCAGCTGCCAGCAGCCTGAAACAGCTGACTGTCCCCCAGTGGGACAATAGTGATTTTACATTGTGGTGTAGGGCGCCCAGTCTGGAAGCTTCCCTCAGCATTCGTGCAGTTGTCTGAGGAATGCCTCTGCTGCTGCCAGACAAACAACTGAGCTCACCACGCCATGTCTTTTAGCATGACACACACACTCATAACACACACTCATAAATACACACACAAACACACTGAGCTCCATACCCAAGGCCTTACTCACTGCTCGTGTCCCTGAACGTTAAGCTCATCATTTCTAAGGTATGATGTGATGCTCCATTTAGCGGCTGTGAGGAACCGAGCGTGTCAGTGGCCGCATATAAACATTTACGCTTCTACATGTTGAACTAGATTGTGATGAACAGGACACGTCTTGGGTGGAAAGTTAAGCTGTCCAGGAGGTAGAGGACGGGCTTTTTCCTCTGTGGCTGTGTGGAAAGGAACTGAGAAATTGTAAACCATCACAGAGATGCAAATATGTGCAATGTTTATTTTATTTGACTGTCAAAATAATTAAGGTTGATATCTCCCAGACAGAAAACGATATCCACATAATTTTACAACATAAATGTTGATTTATGTTGATGTTGATTTACATAGAGGGAAGACTTCAGATGGACAATAAATGTTAGTGTTTAATCGCCTTGTGATTTTTCAGGCTTGTTTTGCATAATGATAATTGACTTGAGGTTAAAGCTCAACTATTAAACTATTTTCTGCATTCACTTATCTGGATCTTATTCTCCACTGTGCTTACTGGACTAGAAACCTGGACATCTAGAAGCACAAGGACGATCAGTGAGCACTGCAGTACTCTGACTCACTTTCAGTTTAGCTTGTGTTTATGCAAGAGTAACAGTAGCACAAGGCGAAGACTGTGAGTGTCTGCGCACTTCTGAATTGCAGAAAGTAAAATACCAAGCCACACACTGTGCAAATTACATTGAATTTTATTGACTGCAACTATACGATTAAAGGAGACACCAGTTGTGACCATGTAATCGAAGGACAAGAGCCACAAAGACAAGCTGTAGTTTCTTTCTCGTCTTGTCAGTTGTCATCTTTTTTTTACCAGATGTCATCTTTTCTTTTTTTTAGCAAGGTCTGCATATTAGATATTTCAGCGGCAGAGATGGTGAGTAAAATGTTGTCACAACTAATAATCAAAATGCACAGCAGTATGAGAATATGGCTCAGCTAAGCAAATGTCAGACTTTCCTTGTATATGCTAGAAAACTTTCACCAAGGATACTTGAGCATGATGAATATCTTTGCATAAAGTTTCATCGAGCAAGATTTCAGGTCAGATTGCTGTTAGTAAATAATGAATAAACCGAGGATCAATGATTTGAGGCATTAAATAAAGAATAAATAAGAATCCAGTCCTATTTGAGGCAGAAGGTCTCACCTTGGAGCTCGTGGAAGCTCTCCTGGTGTTTGTTGGAGGTCTCTCTGGCATCCTCCAGCTCCAGCAGCAGTTGCAGGACTTGGGCCCTCAGCTCCTCCAGCTCCTGCTCCTCCGTCAGCGGCTCCTGCTCCTTCCTCCTCTTCTCCTCCCCTTCGCCATCTTCCTCCTCCTCCTTCAGCTTCTTCTCCTCCCCTTCCTCCTCCTGAGCTCCCTCCTGGTCCATCTCCTCCTTCTCGTTGTTCTCCTCCAGGACGCCTCGCTCCTTCGCCGTTATCTCGTTGTCCATGGTGGGGCTGCACTCTGCTTTCAGATCGCACGGGTCATCTGATGGAAAGACGACAGCGATATTAGAAAGGGATGCCTGACAGGGAAAGAGAGGGAGACAGAGAGCGAGATGTACAGGTGACAAACCCCTCTGTCATCACCCACATTCAGTCATGCTTTAAACACAGCAGCTCAGTTTTCTTTTGAATCAACAGCACCATCTTGTGATTAAAAAGGCCCTCTAGTTCTTTGGACACTGATCTCTATTCCACTCATGCACCTTTATTTAACACTAATTTAATTATACACAAGTGCTGACAACCACCTTAAGAGATTAGAGCAGAGATTTAGACAGAAAGGGCGCAAGAAATCCATTCGCTGAATCCATCCGATTATATACCTAGAGGTGTCACATTGTCTAGTCTTCATACCATGTCTTTGTTAATTGACAGATGATATAATATAGCTGATGACAATTGTTGACCATTTTAAGACACATTCTGTGCGTCACTGTGTATCTGCACAGCGAATTTAAATTTTCAACCAGTAGGTGGAGTGAGTTAGCTGACACAATACGAAGGGAGAGGAGGAGAGGAGGGCCTGTATGCTGAAGCAATCACTATGACTCACCCCTCAGCAATGCACCTCAAAGTTCATAATAACATGAGCTAGCACTCATAGTACAAGAGCTATGACAAACACATGTCCCTCTCGCGTTATCCTGTGCACCATTATGTGGTTAACTGCCTTTTTTTGTAGGGGGTTCCTCTACAGAGAGAGATGTTGTTAATGTGAGTCTGTAAAGCCTAATGAAGTATCGTGTCTGATGTTGGGCTATACTAGTAAACTTGATTTGACATTATAACAGCTGTGGCTCGCTGGTGCTGCAAAGACAAGCACAGAGCAGCTCGGAAAATGAGAGGAGAGGGCATCATTTACAGCTCAACAACATGACGGCAAATTCCCATTTGACCAGGGAGAAAAGTCTTTTCCCATTAGTCAGATTAGATTTACTGCGAAACGGGGAAAGGCCAGAGCTAAATGGAGATTATGTTCACAGTGCTAGTTTGTCCTCAGGTACAGTTAAAAGGTAGAGCATCCCCTGTGCCCCAGTAACTGTCCCCGCTAACATCTCACACACGGATCGCATCATTTCTCTCTTCTTTCTCAATAACGTGCCCTCCAGGGTCAAGCCCATCTCAGAAATAAATTGAAATGTAGCATCACGCATTCATGTTTGAGTGGTCTCCAAGAGCCTCAAAATTGCTGTTTGCACTCCGAAAGCAGGGTGAGGACGGGGCGAGAGGGGAGTGGTATTTGCCGAGAGATGGGAATAGGGAGATGGGGCGAGAAAAAAAAAAAAAAAGGTGCAGCAGGGGACAGAGCAAAGCATTAACTAAAGATCTTCCTAATTAAGAGTGACGCTCACCGGTGTAATCTTGGCTCAGGGGATGCTTCCATTCCTTGTGGTAATTATTTTTCTGCCTTGTTGTTCCCCTCATTAGATGTAACTATTTCCATCACAACCAAGCACATGCAACATAGTTTTTTATCATATCTGCGTGACATTAGCAACGGGCTGCATCCTTATTACTTCCTGTCTCATAATAATGTTAATTCAAACAATGCAGCCCCTGAGAGGCAAGTGAGAGGTTTCATGAGTGCTGGGCTATTTTGTCATTAAACTTTGATGCCGCTGTAATGAGTTAGTCATAAAGTAGGGAGCTGGAGCCGGGTGGCAGGGAGCGAGCCGGAGCTGCTTGTATAGCCGGCGGCAGCTAAGGGCCATCAAGAGACAAAAGGCTTCCTACTGAATATCACTCAAAACCAAATCCTCCAGGACCTCCAGCTCGGGGTGAAATAACTCGGAAAGCTTTGGCCTAAGTGATTCGTGCTGTATTTGAGTTCTTTTGTAGACGCTGTATTCAAACTATCCTCCAATGGCCACAAACTACAGCTGATCAGAAACTGTAACTGTCATAGTGTAATCAGAGTACAGTGAAAACAAAGTGAGAATGAAATACTGGTCACTTTTTTTACACACTTTCTGCACAGCTGCTGGGGAAGGAGAAATTGTTAGGGGCGTCTGCTAATATTGTACAGATGTGGTGGGAAAGAAAGCCCCCCTCAGCTTGGTCCAACTTCCTGTCACGCCATCTTTGCAAAAGGGTTTAGCCCCTACGTTATCATGTTACCTCTCGACAGATTGCAATGTGGCCGTCAACTCAACCCAACACAACCCAGAGCCACCCCTGCTATCTCTCCTCTGTTCCCATAACTCTGCCTTCTTAGCTTCTCCCGACAGCTTGTTAATCATTTCACTCCTCAGAGCAGCTTTATCATCCTCACCTTGTGAGTGAATGTCAAACACACTGTGCAGCAGAATCAGCTGCAGTGACACCTGTGATCACTGCACCGCATACTTGGCACAGGGCTGGTCTTTAGTCACGCAGGGATTGCATTAGACATGGACGCCGCATGCATACAAGAGCAGGGACGGTCATGAGAGCCATCCCAGGAGCAGTTTTGCAGCTCCAGGGAGAGGACGGCTTTATCGAGCCACAGCACATTCCTTCGTAATCACATTGCAGCAAAAACACATTGAGAATGTCACTGCAAACATTGTGCCACTTTAGAAAGGAGACAACAAGCAGGCTGAGTGTTCTTTGTCAGCATCTCGGAAAAGCTGTCTGAGATTAAATTTAAACATTAATGTGGCAACACAGGCCCTTTGTTTTGCTTTCGATTTGCTACTCAGTGATTGAGTGAGGAGTGTAATGAAATTTGCTGTTTGCAAAATTGAGGAGCAGAGTGAGGATTTTTAACAAACAGAGAGGCATGCTGGGAGAGCTGCTTTTACTGGCACCACAGGAAAGTGTGATTCTGCAGTTACAGTGCTGTATACTGAATATGCAGCAAAAACTGAAATCTAATATTACAGCATGAGACAGTAGATAGCAATATACTTAGTAAGGTGTGTGTGCATATGGAGTTTTTTGCAATCTTGCTCTTCATTTTTCATACTGCTTTATGTAATGAGGCGCCATTTGATTTAAAATGTGGTACCAAGCATTTTTCAAGAGAACTTCGCCGTGTAGCAAATTAGTCTACTCCATCCTGTCTCTGTGACTGCAGGTCAAATGCAGTATTTTACGGTATTGAGAAGAACATCTGGAGTCAAATCAGCTGTGAAAGGAAATGACAACCTGGTGTAACAGGAGCTGGAGGCTGCCTACAGGTGTAGTGTGATGGGTGCCTTGTGCTGAACCAAGCTGAAAATGCGACGGAGCAGAAAGGTGGTGGTAGCAGTGGTGGCGGCATGAACAGTCTGTGTGCAGCATTTATGAGTTCAAATTTTTTGCCAGCGGTTGTGCTTTTAAAACATATGTGTACATGAGTATAATGTGGCTGAACACCTGTATGCTCGTGTGCTTGCACTTGTGTGTATGTGTGTGTGTGTTTTCTCCCTGTCCGCAGGCCTGTGTATCACCGTGTTGTATGATCTCTGAGCCCCACTTTTGGTGAGTCTATAGACACACACATATATATGATCAAACCAATCTGCCATGTTTAAGCTGTAGGTGTTACATATATGTACGTACGCCATGGATCCCTGCGGCTGTGTAGGAGGCTATGCATAATGCACACCACCCCCTCCTGCCCCGGCTTTGAAGCCAGCCCAGCACTGATGTAGCTTTTCCCCTGCACTGGCACACTTCCTCAGCAACACATAATATGGAGCAGGGAGGGGGAGTCGAAAAAGGCAGAGAGACTGTGTGAGAGCAAAGGAAGAGAGGACACTAAGAGAGATGCAAAGAAGGAGAAAGAGTTATGATATGGCCCGAGGGCACTCGAGTTGCTCCCCTCCTTCCTCACGAAACTAGCCAGTCATGTGAAGACAGACATCTCCGTGGTGACCTCTCCACACCAACAACCCAGGGTTCACCTTATGGAAAGTCACCATGGCAGTAATGCTGTGTTTTCGTCCACAGGTCTGCTTACCATGGAGACGCCTCTTTTTTCCATTTGTTTTGTCCCACAGAGCAGCCCGAGCAATCTTATCAGGTGTCCCTTCATGAGGCACACACCATCATATGAGATTTGCTGACTTCACACTGCTTGCGGATGAGCTACAGGGGTGGAGGTCTCGTGGGTTTTTCCTCTTTCTCTCTCTGTACTTGGAGCCTGAAAACTCCAGGGGGAGCGAGCAACAGCAGCAGCAGCAGAAGACAAGAAAAGAAACAGGAACCACGAGCACCCAAGAGTTGGACTTAATGAGCCACTCTGTTATTTAAATGGAAAATCCATGTTTGCACTTTCAAAGGGAAATAAGAGAAAGTGGGTCAAGGCAATACAGATGGATTGTTGAATGTGCTATAATTTGGCCTTATTAGATGAGCATGCAAGAATAAGTATGTCAGTATGTACATAGGGAAGGTGATTGATTCAAGAAACATTTACCGGAATAACCCTTACAATAACCCACAAGAAGGAGCCACAAAAGTCTGTGAACCCTCTCTATTCACTCGAGAGTTTTAAGAATTTTTCCA
>JAOXYL010000090.1:8901955-8913703 GCA_028564955.1 Terapon puta | reverse complement strand
TAGATGAGCATGCAAGAATAAGTATGTCAGTATGTACATAGGGAAGGTGATTGATTCAAGAAACATTTACCGGAATATGTGTGGTGGTACAGTGTGTAGATGTGTGTGTAGATGTGCTTGTTCTGTATTTCATTAAGAGATATGAATAGTGAAAGACAGATAGCAAGATAGCAAAACAAAAGAAGTGATGTGGTAATAATCCATTTGATCACAAATAAGTGCTTCACACCTGAAAGCAATCTCTCCATAGGGTTTCACATCACTTGAATCACAGCAGAAAGCAGGAATACTACAACTCAACATGGTAGCAAACTCAAAAAGGGTAAAGACCCAGTGGGAGAGAGAAGGCTTGCTAATGATAGGCTGACAATGGCGAGTATTTCTGCCAGGAAGAGGAAAACTTAAAAAAATTTAAAAAATCCATACAATAACCCACAAGAAGGAGCCACAAAAGTCTGTGAACCCTCTCTATTCACTCGAGAGTTTTAAGAATTTTTCCATTATGCAACCAAGAGAGAAGAAAAAAACATGGCACCGTCAATTTTGTCAGGGACCTGCAGAGTGCCTTGAAAGCCTATGTTAAAGTAAAACACTAAAAGTCTGACAGGGGGAAATGGGGATAGGGTGGTGCAGGGAGACATATCACACTTTAAGGCTTCGGGGCTGCGAGAGAAGGCGCGGGGACGCCTGAGGGAGGGAAAGCATGCAAGGTTTGTTTTCATTTAGCCCCATGACTGGCCATATTAAACACTGATGTGAGAATCTAACATTGTTGTTTTTCTTAGAGGTCTGCGCAGTTCTCACATCTACAAAGTTTGTCTGAGGCAGCAACTTTGCTGTTTATTAGTTCCAGAGAGCCGAGAGAAATCCTGTTTGTGCACCCTTTGGGAGGTATCGCCGCTGATGTGAATTTCACAACGTGAGAGGGCAAAGCACTGGAGAGGAGTGAAAGGGAAAGCAGGAGAGGACAGGAGCGAAATGTTGTGTGGGCTGAGGCACTGGCAGGTGCAAAGGTTTGCGTGTCTATGCTCGCATCCACGTTTGTGTGTGTGTCTGTGTGTGCGTGTTGGAGGCTGTGTGGGTGTTGAAGAGAGCAGAGGATTGCTATTGAAAGAGGGGGAAGAGATATTGAGTGGGAATGAGGAGAGAAGGATGGAGAGAGATATGGTCGACGACTCGTGCAAGTGGGAGGAACAATATGGTGGCTTGTGGTTGTAGGATACACAGACAGCTTGCAAATGTCAAATTGGCCTTGATGGTGTTTTATTGATCGGAAGGATCACATGTTTCTGTGAGAGCATCTGTATTCCCTGTGGGTCACTGTAGCAAGTGTTTTTAGAAGCATCTCTTCCAGTGCACCCAGTGTGGAAAATGAAGCACAGAAAATACTACTTTTCAGAACAAAGCCATCTTTTATTCTGAAGAACAAAAGTGGCTTAGTCTGGAGACCCCAGACTGGTGTCTAGCTAGAACTGACCTCAGGACAGAATAAATGCACTTTGATCCATTTAGATCTCTAAGTGAATGTAATTTCTTTTTAAAAGTTAATACTAGCTTTCACTCGATCCACTTTTGGCTTGCTATATATCCATCCTTATTACGGCGAGTCAGTGAGGATTCATGCTACATTAAGCCAGACACTTGCCATCGCTGGACGCTGACTTTCTGGCTTTAAAAGCATGCCTCAGGCTGTGATGAAAGGAAAGAGGTCCCCAGAGTTAAGATAATAGGAACAAGCTTGTTAGAGAGAAAGGATTTCTCCTGAGACAGCATCCATGTTATGATGGTCAACACGCAGTCTCCAGCAAACTAATAAAGGGAATTTACTCACTGAACAAAGTGGCATAATAAATCATTGCAGAAGAGAAGAAGAAACAATCTAGCAAATACATGTTATTCAGAGTTCAGTTTTAGGACAGTGCTACACAGGAAAAGGAAGTGAGATTCTGGCAACCTGGCCTCTGGTCAGGGGGTTGCTGACCTGTGGTTCTCTCAGAGCCCCTCCGCACCAATAAACATCCTCTTTGCAGTGTCCCACACAGAGCTGCACGGTCTGCACGCCAATTCAAAACATGCAAGAAAACACACTCTTCTTCCTCGTTGGGCCACACAGACACAAAAAACATTCCACGCATACTTTCCTGAGCTATTGCCCACAGTTACACAGTGCTGATTCTATATGAGGCAAAAACAAACAAAGATGCACTGGGCCAAATGTCATACAGCAACATCCAGTGGTATCAGTTAAGTTACCAGACAGGCTTAGCGGCAGCTGTTCAACACAGCCACTATTTGCAAAGCAAAGCTGAAAACAGTTCAAGCATAAAGTATAAAAAGAATTCAAAGCTGAACTAAAATAACATCCAACACTGCATGACTCCACTTTGCATCACTTCTCAATCAGCATCAGAATAACATATGCAACACATCTCACACAGCACACACTAATGGCCACATTATTTCCTGCGTCTGGCTGCCAGCCATCCATTACCTGGCAGCATGAAGCCTCCATCAAATGTCCACAGATGCCAGCTGACAGTAATGCCCACTCGTCACTCAGTCTGTCAGCTCGACCACAGCTCCTAATAAAGACGAGCTTCCAGAGTAATCTCCCCACCTCCTACCACCTGACCAGCTCTCTTCAGCTCCTCCGCCTCTTCAGTTCACCACCCCATCCCTCACTTTAGGAGTAAACACTCTTTCTCAGCCGAGATCAGCATGGACCCTCCACCTTTTCAGCTGATTATATCTGATCTGTAGTGCAGGGCTAAAAATAGCCACACAGGCATCCAACTGCACAGGATGGCAGATAAACACACACTGACAAAACAGCTGCACAGACCTGTAGAGTCCAAAGCCTCCTCGATGAGTGGAGGTAAACGCAGTCCATCCATAGCCCCCTGTAGCTGCAGCAAAGAGGGAGAGACAGAGAAAGAGAGTGGGCGAGAGAGGGTCAGAGGCTCCACACGCCCACCTCAGCTGCAGGGAACGAGAGGGAGAGAGAGAAACACACGGAAAGTACTGAGCGCAGTGTCAAGTACTCGCAGGCTTCAGTGCATAAACACACACACTCACACACGAAAACAGGCTGTACCTCGGGAGAATTTGGGAGGATCCGGGGAGCTGAAGGCTGAGCTCTGGAGCGTGGGAGAGATGCCGAGAGGGAAGAGGGGAGGAGCAGAGTGGAGGGAAAGATGCTGTTTTCCAGACGGCAAGCTCCGTCTCCCTGCACAGACCTCCCTCTCCCTCACTGACTCTCTCTCTCTCTCTCTCTCTCTCTCTCTCTTTCTGCCTGCCTGCCTGGTTTACACTCTGATAACTATTTTTGCTCTCTTCTTTCAACCTCTTCCCCCTTTTCAGTGCCTCTTTCCTCTTTCACCGCCACTTTTTTGTCTTTACTATGGATATGTACCACAGATATAGAAACATCATTAGACTCACGTGGGCTGACTAAGGGAGCCCATAGATGAGTACGCGCAAAAGCACACTTACTATAAACAGACACTCACAAAAGCCAAGAATGAGGATTAAACCAAGGCCTGTATGTTAAGATTGGATAAGAATAATTCCTTTTTGAAGTCTTTGTACATGTAATAAAAATAGTAAATCTTGGACATTCCCTTTCATATTATAGTAGACCTCACATGTTAAATAATTTGAGAGCTCAATCCACCAGTGTGAAAGAGTTGGCAGAGGCAAAGATCTCCAGTGAGTGGCAATGCATTTAGCTGCCAAATGCTAAATCTATATATGATTTATGATGTCAGTTCCCACTGGCTTGCCCACTTCCTAATAAATAAAGTCAAGGATTTGAATATATGTCATGAGGACTGCAAGGACGTGAAATATGACAACAAACAACAAACACATTCCCAAAGAGGAATCACAGAACCAAAACAAATGCAAGCTCCATCTTTGCTTCTTACAGCGTGCACCATTCATCTTTGCTTTCCTGCACACACGGGCACGCACACACACACACACACACATACACACACACACAACTGCCCCTAAGCCAAATGAATTTACCTATAATGAGATCCAGACAGGCTGTTGCTGTGGAGGCTGACAGCTCCACTTCAGATTACTGATAATTTCCCCTCCATTGTTCATTTCCTCCTCTTGCTGACTCTCTTTCTCTCTGTTTACCGTTAACAAACAGTAGCTATAAACAGCATCTGAACCCCCCCACCCCCCACCCATCTCCCCTCCTTTTTCATCACTAGCCTTCACACACATGCAAACATCTCTTTCACTCTAGCTGTCTGTCTCTCACCTCTCTCCTTCTCTCTTTCCCTCTCTCTCTCTTTCATCTGCTGTCACAGCTGGCAACTTCTGTGTAGCACATAAGGAGCCAGAAATGTGAGGTGTGCCGTGAAAAAGGCTGAAAAATATGTCAGCGTGGAGAGAGAGAGGAAAGGAGGGCCAGGCTTAACTGCTCGCTGGCCTGGTAGGAGGATATTCCTATCGCAGTACTGTCAGAGAGCAGGAAGTGCTTTGCACACACCACACAAACAATGTAGCTAAACACACATAAGGAACCTGCAGACATCTGAAACAGGAAATGTAAAAAAAAAAAAAAAAGCCCGTGTGTTTAGCGGAAATAGAAAGAAGCAGACAGTCTGTGTCTGAGTCTCTACATGTCCTTGATTGTACCCGTGATCAAGAGCAAGCGTACTCCACGGGACAGACAGCAACTAACAAGGGATAAAAGGTACCATATTGAAATGCCTGCTTATAAGCACTTCCTTCACTTCCTCCACTGTGGCTCTGTGCAGCTTTCCTTGGACAGCTGTAATCCCCAGACAAGGCGACTGAGCATGGAGGCATCTTTCAAGAGAGGCCATCCCACAGTTGTCTTACCACACACAATAACAACACCCACCACACACACACACACATACACACACATACACGCAGGAAGGGAGAGCTGTGGAGTGGAGAAAGTTGGCTGACAAGGTGTTGATAATGAGCTGACAATGTCTGGCTTCAATCCACCCGTGTCACTCTAGTGTGGCAGGATTCCTGGTTGGAGAGCAGAACGGGCACAGGGAGAATGCAGATACTATCAAACCATAGTCAAACACTAAAATATTTCTCGCTGTTTGTTTGAAACTGCTCGCTGAACCAGACTGGTGGGATGCAACCGCCTCAGGAAAGCTCACATAGACTCATAAAGCAACATGCCAAAGTACACTAAGACAACCATGATGTTAAGTGCTCTGCTGTAGGAAGATTTTTCTTTGGGCTCTCATGCTAAAGCCGTGCCTAAACTGATAACAATAAAAAAGATTATCAGACTATGAAAAATATCTACAAGTGCCTTTTGACCACAGTCTGATGGTTGTGCAATAGGAGTGTGTTAGAGATGAGCTGTTCCATTACTGAGAGCTGCTGTCTCACAGAGTGTGAGATCATATGCAAGGAATCTGTCCACTTCACTCATACTGTGGTCTTTGTTTCGTCCGGATTCAACAAGTCATACGCGCTGCGCCCACAGCTACAGCGCAGACCTCAGGAATGCAAGCCTGTAATTGACATGTAACACAAATGGACACACACAGACGCAAACACACAAAGGGCCAACAGTTTCTTAAGGTCTTTGCAATGGGTATCTGTGTTTCTGCAGTCAAAATCTTCCATTCATGTAATCCTTCATGGAATGATGGCTTGAATTCAAAGGAATTACTCAAAAATGTTCATCGTGATTGTGAGGCATTCATGCATTGGAGGGTGCCACGGGTACTACTTGGCAGGGTCAAAAAGGGTAGAGAGGCCCAGAAAAAAATGCTACATCCCCAGCAGGTTTATATTTTTGTTTTTCATTGAAATGTATCTTTCAGTAACTGTTGAGAAGAAGGCCATGAAATCTCATATCTTCATGGGGCCCAAATGATGAAAAACTGAACTAGGCCTCTGAGTTTTCTTCTAGTGCCATCATGAGGTCACATTTGCAATGTATTTAATCTTAACATTTCCATCAGCTTCAACTGTTCTTTGTGTTCAGAGCTAAATAGCAAGTGCTATCATGCAGACATTAGTATTTAGCTCAAGGCCTTGCTGCAACTAAGTACATCTTCACAGAACTGCTTGCAGTTTATTTTTAAAAAATAAAATCAAATGGCTCATTTCCTGCAGGGCAGATGGATGCTGCAGACAGATCTAGACCTACTATAAACAAAACAGGCAACTGCCCCAGTGCCCCATATTTTATCACTCTCAAGTAACAGAACAACCTGTAAATAAAATGCTGACACAATATAACCTTATGTAACCTTAAAATAACCTATAAGTTTTTGTTGAGAATTTGTTGCCTTTTCATTTTAACATCTGGCAGATGCAGATAGATAGGAAGCCCCTCATTCAATATGAAGCTTAAAGAAAAATAATTTTTATATGATCATTCATTTATATGCTGCATAGTCCTGAATCACATTGCGAGCCAAACTGGGACAGGTAGTTCTTGGGCCTGGAAGTGAAATACAGTGTTGTCATGTGTAGTCTGCAGTGTTCTTTTAATAGGAAATTGGAGGTGACGGATCACATGCACAGAGAGCAGAAGGAACAGATGGTCAAAAGGGCTCCAAAAGCTCAGTTTCGTATCAGAGCCCCATAGTGGTTTAATCAAGCCCTGACTGGAACACAGCTTAAAGCAAAAGAAACAAAAACGCACACATAAAGATATTACACATCACGTATGTCAGACTTTAAATAAACTTCATAGATGTTGATAGACACAGCTAAATTAAAATGTTATCAAATATCAGGTTGGCACATTTTCAGCGCTCAGCCAAAAGTACCATATGCTGTTAAATTGCTCAAATCAGCTCTAATGACGATAATGGGTAACTGCTTGTCCAGTGGCTGTGGTCAAATATCACAAGCCCCTCTGCAAGCGTCCAGTTGACATAATTTGCAGATGCACCAGGGGGACAAACAGGCTGTATAATTACTCTCCAGTGACAGTGTATCATTGTCACTGTCAGCTGGCCATGTAATAGAACCTCAGAGCTATAAAAGACAGTGATTCACCCCACAATCTACTTTACAACACTGGGCTGCCAGCCTTTAACTCCAAGCATCACTGTGGTGCTCCATGGTTGCCTAGCAACTAAAGGAAATTGGAGGTGCCTTTGAATTAGGGATTTTTAAGAGGTGATTTATGTGAAGACCTTGATGATAAATGTCTCCATAAATCTGGACTTTTTCGACTGGCCATTTCTACATATTCGTCAGTGGAGGTTCTAATTCTGGTCACAGACACTGCAGCGTCAGAGCTGCAGAGGTATGAGACTGCGGCTCTTTTTTTCAAGATGCAGGGTACATTTTTATGTTATAGTGCAAAAGCAGAGGAAGGGCCTGTTTCCATGGCACCATAAACAGGAAATGGGAAGGGACCAGTTCTGCCAGATGAGTCTAAATCAGTGTGGAAGTTGCCAGAGAGGTCAGAACTTTCCCATGATATGAGCCTCCCAGAGTGAAAGCCCTCTCTTGCATTTATTTATAAAAACTCAAACACACCCAGACGCAAAGTAAAATTCACTAAATTTATAGCCAATTCTATCTACACACTTCCCACTCTCCCTTTGTTTTCCTGGGAGTGAAAAAAAATGTGTCCCTCTCACTCCCCCTCAGTGCAGGAAAGCGGGAGTGAAGCTGCGGCGGTCCTTTTGGTGGCCTCCTCCGTGAAGGTCCCATCCCCTACGGTCACCATGCCAACCTATGTGAGGAGGAGGCTTAGCTGCGGGCCCAAAGAGACTTGATGAGGTCCTGGGATAATTAGCAGCTCATTATTGAGCCCAGTGAATAGGCCAACGAGTACCAGGAGCCATGAGGGAGAGCGCAGTGGAAAACACACAGGATCAGAGCAGACATCAAAGGGAAGTGCTCACTTTTTTAGATCACATAATACAGAGGAGGGAGAGATTGGGAACGAAAATATTGCTCTCCATTCACACCTACAAATATAGCACATAATCCCCATTTTTAAGCCTCTGTGTCTGTGTATTTGTGTGCGTGTGTATGTGTGCGTGGGAGGTTGTGTGCGTGTGTGTGTGTGTGTATGTGTTAGTCAGGATCTCTGCGTCACACCAATCTGAGTATTTTTTCTCCCCCAGAGGCCTTCGTTGCTCCACAAATGCATGAAGCGCAGCTAGTCCTCCTACACGCACACACACACACACACACAGAAACATAGCATGCACACAATTCACAATTTCCCTCTTAAACTTAAGCTCTCATAAAGTACGGGAACACTGTGTGAGAGCGAGAGATCCCCAGTTAAGCTATCTGTCTGTCATCCCCATTCCTGTCCCCACATCTCACGGTGCATCTGTGCCTCTGTTTTGCATGCAAGCGGGCACTAGTCATACAGTCTAAACCATGCACACCGCTGTGCCAGGTGACCCACATTGCAGTGCATCTGAGTTTATGAAGCATGAGCTTCATATTGTGTGTATTATGTGTATCCCTGCATCTGGACCCCCTGCTCCCAAAAACTGGTATGCAACAGTAACGTTTGTTGTTGCTGTTGGTTTTTTTTTTTTTTTTTTTTTTTTTGCATATCTTGTGACGTTATGTTATTCAAAGAAGATATTCCACCATGTGATGCTGTTGTCAGTTGCACTGCTGCATTTCATGCCAGCCAGGCTGAATGATTGTTAATGTGACTTTAACTGAGTGAGTCCATCTCTCCCTTATCATCAGCATCCTGCATGCGAGAATCACACCAGCACACCAGCCCTGGTTACACACAAGTGTCAGTCTGCAAAGAACATTCACGTTCACAGCTTGGATTACCCCATGGCCTAGATTTGAAGTGGATGGAAACACAGAATATGCTGCAATGGAGCCATGCAGCCAGGAAAATGTGTAGAATATCCAGCAATTTCAATGTGCATTTGTTCCAGCAGCAGGGGGCACTACTCCTCCACATTGTTTGTGATATTACTGCTGCAGGAAACTGTTGTCTTTTATCTTCTGTGATGTTGTACTCTTAATGTTTGTTTGAAGTAGTGGGGTTGATTTTGACAGAATTGGAATGAATAATTTAGATGTAAAACATGCATAAAATCTAGTTGGGTGCCAAGAGGGTTGTATACGATGCTGCAGCCTTCCAATGTTTTCCAGATCTCTGTTGTTCTTAACAGTGCAGCTCCTACACCCCCTAGTGGTGGTGAAGAGTAGGTGGCGAGTCTTTACCAGAAAGAGAACGGCAAATATTTGTGGTATTCATATAAACAGAGTAAAACTTATTGGCTAATGCATGCTTATCAAGCTGTACTAACCGTTTATTATACTGGTGCAAAGGCTGCATATGAAAATAAAGAAGATATTATAAAGTGTCTCTGCAAATATAAATAGATTATTTTTGGGTGAAGTTACAGTATGATGACAAACTTTCATCTCAGTTTCCTCTTTCTTTTTCACACCAATAGCGCATGAAGTACAATTTTTAGTCTGCTGTTCACACTAATGAGACATGGCCAGAACATGTATGAAAAACCCACCCATATTAAAAAAAAAAAAAAAAAAATTAAATAAATATCAAACCACAACAATTGCAACCGTCAGTCATGAGTTGATTAAAAAGGCTTGTTTAATTTAACAGAAATTGTCAGACAAAGGCACATAATGCATGAAAATACGACTGATTGATCACATAGTGCACCGGAGTTGAAAAGAGAATGTAAACCAGAGCTGTAGTTCTGCAGGTCAAACTTCCTCAAATATGTCAAAACAAGAACAAAAAAATACAGTCAGTACAACAACAGAGAAACAACAAACATCAACATAAACATGTTATCATGGCAGACAAACATAAAAAGTGGTCGGTAGCTTCATGCGAGATCCTCACAGGCAATGTTCGTAAGACAAACATGAAATAATTCATTAGCCAGTCCAAAAAAAAAAATCAGCTCTTAGTTCATGACTTAGAGTCTATAATGTGCTCCTACGTCCATTGGAGTCCTGAAGGCTGTTTGTTGCTTCATTAAAAAGGGGAATTGCATTCTTCCCCAGAAAAAGGCCTTGTATCACAGTATATTCCATTGCTTCTCAATCACATTATCAGAAAGACAAACGTCAGACCCATAAGACATAAAGAGAGTCAAGTGACTGACTCGTTGTGTGTGTGTGTGTGTGTGTTTGTGTGTGTGTGTGTGTGCGCGCGTGTGTGTGTGTTGTCGAGGTGTGAGCACGTGTGCGTGCTGGAGAGCTGGCGAGTGTTGATATTACCACGCTACCAGCGCGGTAATGCATTGGGATTGATTTTTGGCCCTTGAGAGAGGAGACAGCTGGTCTTATCAGAGCCCAGCAGTGGCTTCAGTGGTTATGGATCTCTTATGCCAACGTTAATGACACTTCCGCACCCATCTGCCTGCCCGCCCCCTCCAGCACCAACACCCCATGACTGTAAAACACTGACATAAAAAAAAAAAAAGAAGTTCACTCCTAAAAGAAATATTTTAAACACAGTGGTCTTAGAAATCAAATATATTGCACTTTAAACATCAGGAACCGTAAACAGAGAAACTTTAAGACATGTCTGACTACACAGAGCAAACAAGGCCATAGAGGATAAAGAAAATTAACAAACAAAATAAACAAGATGTCCACTCACTCTGTGCTATAGTTTGAAGAGTCTTCATTAAAAGGAATGGAAACAATTAGGGAAATACGCTAATTCATACAAAATTAACACCACTTTCATGTCTGTATGTCTATAACCAACAGGCTGTTAGCGTATATTAGAGCAAAACTGGGGGGAAACAGTCTCTGTGCAAGGGAACAAAATCCACCCACCAGCACTTTAAGCATTTCACTGCTTGAGGTTTTGTTTGTATGTGCATGCAAGTCTGAGAGATGTTAAAGTGAAGCAGAAGCGAAAATGAGAAACAAGTTTGACCTAATCTGTTGATTATTTCCCCAAGATCAGACTCACATGCTGCTGCATTGTAGTGATAATGCACTTCTCTTCAACCTTCTTAATCCTTGAACTGACTAGTCATGTCATGGAAAATTCATAGAAATCCTTGGGGATGTAACAAAATTTACTGTTATATAAATATTTTTTTAAAGGTTAAATAGTAAGAAAAAATGTTAAGAACACACATTCAAGTTCTAGATGAGGAAAAAAATCACCAATATTTCATTTCAGTCTGACCTAAAAAAAAACAAAAAAAAAAACAATGACCTCTGTGAGTGCATGGCAATCGTGTCTTCTGACGATTGTACAACCAATCCTCTTAGACAGTCCTATCCCGACAACCAACAGTGTCCGTGTTACTCTTGTTTGAAGTGTCCACTCTTCTCTATCAGGCAGGCACCAGCAACCTGTCTATGGCATACTGTAAGCGCTCCCAGTTCTTCCAGAATACGGTCAAAAAGCAAACTCCCAGAAATGTGGCCACCACATGGTGCCGGCTCCTCATCAGTGGAGCGGCAAACTTGGCAGCAGTGGAGACACACACCAGGATGACGGTGATGATGGCCAGCATGATGTTGATGGTCTTCCCCAGCAACACGCGGGCGTCGCGGCTCTCGAGCTGGACTGTCTGCTGCTGCTGCTGCTGCTGCAGCTCCAGCTTGGACACCCTCGTCTGACACGACTCCAGAGCCTCCTGATAAAGACAGAGAGAGATGGTGTGAGTCTGACTGTTTCCTAAAGTAGCTAAAAGGCATTTTTTCCTCAATTTACCAAATTCCTCTTACAGATTAATATGTATCAGCAGAGGAACCCATGGGCAA
>JAOXYL010000090.1:8878896-8892708 GCA_028564955.1 Terapon puta | reverse complement strand
GCGGAGATAAACAGACAACAATGTGTCTCTGGTACAGTGCGGGACGTGATGACTTCATGACAGCCGCGATGGTGCGCGCACACACACACACACACACACACACACACACACACACGCAGCTCACATGACACTCACCATCCGGCCGCCGAGGTATTTCTCCACTTCGGATAAACTTCGCACGGACACGTTGGCGCTGGGCATAATAATCCCGGGTGTGCGCTCGATTTAGGAGCCGGCACTTCTTCTTCAGCACTCCTGGACCGGGACTGGCTCACGACACGGGGCTGAGCTCGGATCCATGTTTCACCCTCTCTCCCTCTCTCTCTCTCTCTCTCTCTCTCTGTCCGTCTCTTTCTATCTGCGCCTTAGCCTCACACACTCTTACACGCACACACACACGCGCGCGCACGCACACTGACCGCCCTCCTCAACATACAAAAACTATGTGTGAACTCAAACCCCGCCCCTCTGCTCTCTGCAGGGAGGCTGAGCGAGGTGGTGTTAACTCTTTCCGCCCAGCGTGCCTGTCAGAGGGAGATAACAGGCACCAAAAAATAAATGAATAAATCAACAGCCAAGTCAGTCACTGACGTTTATTAAAAAAAATTAAATCATGGTTTAACATCTGGTCACTGTCTACCAGTCTTTTAAATGACTTTTAAATGAAAACAGTGTCTGAAATATAAACTAATGTGGTGTTTTGGAGTGAAATTTAGACATCAATCTATATCTAAATGTCAAAAATCCAAAGTCTGTTGTAATGCTATATACAATTATAGTCTATTTTACACATCATAGCTACTGTTTACTAATCAGTGGAGGAAGAAGAAGTTTTCCGGTCATTTAACTGAATAAAAGTACTACTTCAATGTTAAAAAAAATACTGTTTCAAATAAAAGACCACAATTATAATCAGAAAAATACACTATAAGTTAAAAAATAAAAGATATATTGTATCTAATTAGTTATTAATGTGTGCTTTTAAAGAAAAGTACTTTACATGCTGCTGGGTGGGTTGATGTATGTTCACTGTTGCAAAAATGTACTTTGTAACTGAACAGTTCTTGATTTATTTCCACCACAGTCACTTAAACAATATTTGTTTGGTAGATTTCAAACCAGTATTAATCATGTATACAGTCAAAATCTTTATTTTAAAAAATGAGTCAAAAAAATGTTTGAAAAAAGAGCAAACTAAAGTGACCTGAGGGAAGGTGCATGTTGAAATACAGAAGCGCTAAAGTAAAAATAAGCAGAGTGAACATAGTGTAACGGCTGAAATGAGGAACTGAATATGTGCAGCACACTCTGCTAGTTAAAAAAAAAAAAAGGTTAAAAATAATTTGTTTTTATGATAGGAAGTGGCCTTATAATTTATATTTTCAGGCATGTGAAACTTTGCGGTCTGTTAAAAACCCTCAATGTGCCGTTGTCAGATGCTATTTTATTCAATAGTGTTGTAAATGTCATTGCACTTTTGGATTGGTTAAAGATTCATCTGTCAGAATTCATTAAGCCAAAAAAATTTTTTTTTTTCAGTCGCCTTGTTTTTCTGCATCTCCACAAATTTCACTCAAGCAGTCGAACCCAAAGCCACAAGAGGCCGTGGGAGCAGTCCAATTGGCCCTCTCACTCACATTCATTCAGCTTGGAATGAGCTAATCCACCGAGCCACGAACACAAAGGCCCGTGTTGCATCACAAATCGCTTTACCTTTACAGTTAGAGACAATAAGTGTTTGTTTCTGCGGTTGCAAATCATTTGCGCTGATCTGTAAACAGAGAGGACCGTTCTTTTGTTTGCACAGAGCGGACAGTGAGCGCACCGTGCGTTGACATGCTTTAACCTCTGCGGCTCAAAGAGGGCTGAAGTGATGTAGTGATATGATAGGGCCGAGGAGATAACATAAGGAAGCTACTGGATACACTGGACAATGGGGAAAAAACAGCAGCAGACAATATCTTTCATCTGGTCATCAAGTTTCAATCAGTCCTATCAGGGCCTTTAATTAGCTGGACCCATCCACTGGGTGACAACAGCAAAAGGAAGCATGCAGGAACTGTCCTCTGTTCACCTACATCCGCAGAGCCCTAATGAAAAATTGATTGGCTAATAACACACGCTGAAAGTCTAATCCCTCACACAGCACGCCGCAACGTCTTCCAGCTTCACGTCACCTGACACGAAACACAACAATAAGTCGCCGGGCTAGGGTACAGATTTTGCATTATTAATTCAGGAGGAACATGTAAACAATCTGCTGTGTTTATGGAAGCAGGAGCAGGTTCCCAGAAGTGTGTTTACTGAGTTTCTCTTGGTACGTTTGAGGTGTACAATGAGCGGCGGCAGGTTTCAGTCTGCAAAGGTGTCTGGATAATCCTGCCTCAGACGGTCCAAAAGTGGGATGATAAACACGTGCAAGCCACTGCAGAGTTTCATTTGAACCAAGACGCTTAAACTCTGTTCAACAACTTTAAAGACTGCACTTCCTGTTGATCAGTAAAGGTCAAAGGTTGATAAGATCACTGTACCTGCCAACTAAAGGATGCATAAGCTTGTTTATACTTGGAATATTTCATTGACTGCCTCTCAGAGAACTTGCATAGGCTGCTTTGTTTTGTTGTTTGTTTTTGTATTTAGTCTTTTTTTGCAGTAATGACACGTGTGATAAAAATACTACTTATATTTATAACTAATAGGTGCAGTTAAGCAGACTGGATACAAAATGGGTACTCCTACAGGAAATACTTCCCCTCTCTTCATCCACACAGAAAGCCTATTATAATGCAGACTGCTGACCTCGCAATTTATCCAAATATGAGTAAGCATGGGTCCAATGCAGGATATTTTAGGCTATTTGGTAGTCAACAGCTGCTTTTCTAAAATACAGACACAAAAACTACATTTGTGTTAAAGAATAAAAAACTGGTTGACTGTGGTGAGGTAAATATGGGATCATAACTATTTTCACTGAAAAGCTCACCTTTGTAAATAATAAAGAAACATGATTGAAAGATGTTTTTATTTTCAAATGACTTGACCATTTTTCTGTCCACATTAATTGTCCAAAATATGGAACCTGTGAATTACCAAGTGCTGCCCATTGTAGACTTCTTGGTGCCTTCTATACACAAGTCTATATACACAATTAATTCAGATCCACATGATGCCAAACATTTGACAAGCGATGCTGCCCGATCCTTTGGATGGACAAACAAATAAGAAATAAAGGTTATAACCTTTAGCAATAACAACTCACAAATCAGTTCACATTGAGTTTTTTTTCCTCATAATTATTAGAAAAAAACGGAAAAAAGCATGACCATGTAGGAAAGCAGTGAAAAACAAACCATCCTGATTCCTTCAAAGTATAAACAAGAACTGCTGAAAAAGGAAAGGCCTGGAGGCGATGAAGCATAAAATACTATGTACAATGAAAAGCGCAATCTACTATGCAGGTTTTGAGGGTTCATTCCTGAATGGGCAGATATTGGCTGGCTCACTTGCCACTGGAGTTTATTTTATATGTCCTTTTTGTGAGTTTGTGCTCTACTGAGCAGTCAGAAGAAGGAGCAAAGGTATGTGTGAAAACAGAATTCCCATAGGATGCTGTGTCAAAAATACAGTATGTTATGACCACTTAGTGATCATTCTGCAGCGCAATCTGGTTGGTTGGCTGTCAGGCTTTCACAGTCCAGCGTTGCAATTACCGAATGGCACAGTGTGTCAGACCCCAGAGGCTGCTTGGCTATTGTAATCAGTGGACTCCATTTTGAGGATGTAGGGGATGATGCTGTCGATCTGCACATTGCCAATGAGACCAGCGAAGAACAGCTCCTCTGTGACAGCTGCACTTATCAGCCTGAGGGCAGGAAGACGCAGCAACAGCTTGGATAACCTGAGAGCAAAGAGGAGGAAAGGGGACATCAAATTTTAGCATGTGTACTGTATCATGTACATCTAAGCAATCAAATCTGTCTTGCTAAATACAGAATCAATTCTGGTAAACGCCTACTGACCGATAGGAGTCCTCTGGGTAAGTCCTGGTTACGTAGTCTTGCAGCTCCATGTAGGCCTTCTCCTGAAACCGCTCTATCTGTGGGGTATTATCTATGCCCGGATGATCTGGTACAAAAACAACATATGCACACAGACATGAGACAATGTGCATTTGGCCCTCTATAAAACTTAACTCCTTTCACGATTCTGCCCTAAGAGGAAGACAAGACTTTTGAAATGCAACTTCCAATTTGCAAAACAGGACACTTGTGTACGCACCAGGACTGAAAAGAACGATGGCTTTGAGGTAGGCGTATTCATAAGAATCTGGGGACAGTTTGATCAGGCTGTTGCAGAACTCCTGCATCCTCCAGATGTGCTCCATTACTAGTTTTACTCGCTCTGGAGACAGTTTATCTGTAGGAGACAAAAAGCAACAACAAAAAAAACATTTTTGAGAGTCACAGATGTAAGATGTAGTGATTTTGTTGTTGTTGTTTGGACTTCCAAAATCCATTCGACTGTATTCAGCTGTTAAACTGCAGGCCTACCTTCCTGTAAGCTGGTCTGCAGATGGTTGATAATGGCACTTAAGATGGTTCCAACATTCATAACGTTGGAGCACTGTGCCAAACCCAAGGCAAACAGTTCATTCCAGCAGGCTTTCATCAAGTTAATGTCATTGTCTTGACCACTGTAAAATAAAATTAGATTAATTTAAAATTTGCCACAGGGATTATATGGCCACATCAGGAAAAGCTCACAAAACATTCATTATTCATTTAATAATTGACATGTAATGACTATGTAAAAAAAAAAAGGTGTATTTGAGACACAATGGAAAATCTTGTGACTGAGGCTTACCTAAGAGTTTGAAAGGCAGGAATAGAGCGTGCCCAGTGCATAGAGAGAAAAAGTAGCCGGGAAGCTGACTCACAGATGTAGTTGACATTGAGGTACTCTGGCACAGGCAAAGGCATCATAAGCTGTGGGGACAGATTGAGTGAGAAAACATGACTGCAGTGTTCATCAGAATAAAAGGTGTAAAAAAAATATGACCCTCTATAAAGCCTATGCGGGGATTTTAGTCTCAGTTGGATTTCGCCCTGAGGGTCAGTGGCTGTGCTTTTACCTTGAAAGGGATATGGCTGTCAGAGAGTAAAGGTCCTTCCAGCTCCACCACAGGACCCGACTGGTCCCCCGACATCAGCTGCATTGTGGCCTCTAAGGACTCTCCTGTTTGACCATCACCAGGGTGCAGGACTTTGGCCAGGGTGTCAAAAGCTCTAATGACACACAAAATAAAAACACAAAACTGTTAAATTAAAACAACTGCATGTTTTGATTTAGACATCAAATACACTGTAGCATAAACAGGAAATATAGAGTACAACTCAAAGTGCAGCAGCACTCCCTTAACATATGGTACATTTTTGATTAAGTATGGGTGAATCTAATTAAGTCCTGAAGAGCTGAGTCAGAGACCACATGGCCCTACAGGAAATCCTATTAACGCTCTGTGATAAACAGAAAGACACAGCCCCTGGGCTTCTGTCTAGAGTTCCACTATATGTATCAGCTTATTCCGAAAAAACTTGTGGTCAGTATCAAAGCCTCTTGAGTCTTTATGACGTCCCCCTCACCGAGTGATATCAGTTGCAGTTTGCTCATCTCCTTGGATGTCTGTCATCGAGCTGTCCCCATTGCTAAGCGTGTCAACTCCCATCAGATCATTGCCGCTGTCACTCGCCTCCCTCGTCTTGTTGAGGTGGGCGAGAGACGTCACAACATTTGCCAGCGTACCAAGGTCACCTTGAGATGGGTCGTCCTGCTGAGCGAAAATTGACATCATTATATGTCATTATCAAGCAGGTTTTATCTGCAGATGTTTTAATATGTTTGTACTGCTTTATTTGCATTTGTGACCTCGACGAAGAATAAAAAGATCAGCGCTCGTCCACATCACATAGATGTTTAGACATGCAATTATTATTTTTTCCTTTATAGTAATTTAACAATAATATACATTTAAAATCTCTATATCAGAGTCTTTAATATTTGAATGGTTAAGTAAGCACCACATGTCATGTTTTAGTTCAGTGTTACCTTGTCAGGGGATGCTGGAATCAAAATGGTATTTTCCAGCTTGGGGAAGGGCTGTTGGATGTTGAGCAACATGCTTGACTCAAGCAAACTTGTCGACCTGAAATCAGAGATTTAAAAAAGGTGCAATCCAATTTAATAAGGTCCAAAAATCCTGTCTTTCTTAATCTTATAATGGTTACAAGTGCTACCTCTGGTAATGTTTGAGGCTGTAGTTAGATGTAGTATCGTATTGAACTACATTATAGTGAGGCATTTCTAGTTACTAATAGAAATGGGAACATTAACAGATATCTAGATACCAAACAACTCTCTGTTGTAATAAACTTGTTAATTAATGCAATTGTACCTAGCAGTTTCCTTGTCGGACACAAAAGTGGGTGTGGCAGCTAGAGGACTACACAGGTTCTTGCGGATGTAGATCTTCTCAGTGGAGGCTGCACAGTTGACGGATTTCTCTCTGGTGGTCATTTCAACAGGCTTTCTCTCACACTGCACAGCTGAAGACAAGAATACAGCATCAGATCTTATTTACATTAGTCCAAAATATATAACTGCATGTATAGCAAACAATGGTCTCTTACAATCCTGTTTCATGCCCAGAGCTATGCAGCGCTGCAATCGACAATACTGGCAGCGGTTTCGGTGGAGTTTGTTGATAGCACACTCTCCAGAGCCTCTGCATGTGTACACTAGGTTTTTTCTAATGCTGCGCTTGAAGAAGCCTTTGCAGCCCTCACAACTCACAGCTCCGTAATGACGGCCTGACCGGGAGAAGAGAAAAAGAGAAAAGTCTGGTTGGCAAATGCTTGTTCATGTATATATACTGAAAAATATTGGTAAAAGCAAATAAAACTAAATCCCCACCTGAGGCTTTATCCCCACAGACAACACAGTACTCCACAACCGGCTTGACAATAGACTGGTCTGACCCTTCAGTCACAAACTGACAAACAAAGCAAGACAATGGAGTAATTTAATAAAACAAACATTGACTGTTTAGACTGACTAAACAGGTTCATGCTTCAGTCATGAGACATTTTTCCATAACTTGTTAATGAAAGCTCACTGACAGAAGTCACTAGTATCCTCTAGCAATACCTGAATCTGCTGCCCAGCTAGTTCAGGAGAGGCAAACAGCAGCTGGTTAACCCCAGAGCCATCTGGAGTAGTGAGGATGACCTTGTTTGGTGAGCCTTCCTGTTTGGCAAGGATCACCTTCCCACCAGGGGAATAATCAGCATTTGCTAGGATAAACTGCTGCTTTCCAGGAGAGGACGGCTCAAGTGCTGTGACAATCTGGATCTTCTGGCCCGTCTGCTGGTCTGTTACAATCTATGGGAAATAACAATCAAATCAATCAAACAAATCGAAACGTGTCTTTGGAGTTCTAAGAAGAAATTGCACAAATATCCAAGCAAATTGAAAACAGAACAACAGTCAGTAGACAGTAGTGGTGGGCACAGCTGTCACATCACCTGGATTCTGTGTCCTAACGCCATGCTGCTGTCTGCTGACACGAGTTGAATCCTCTGAGTCTGCCCATCCATTCTGATACGACACACACCTTCTTCCACTGGTCTTCACATCAGTGCCCCATGAGGCATACACACCTGTAAAGAGAGCACAAGTTTCACTTAATGTCTTATGAAAGAAGACACTGGGTCAGGTGAGGAAATACCTTTGAAATACCTTTAATTCATTCTATGAATTACTTATTGTTATCAAATTTGGCCTTAAAAATGCTGAACACCCTTTTAGTTGACTTGTATGTTTATGGACCCCACTCCCCAAGTTTCATCATCTGTAGTGATAAATCTTGTTAGTACGGCTATGATAACTGTTTACTTGCATTACCAGAGACCAGAAAAAAAGTGTGGTATGTTACAAGTCTTGTTAAAGGCATAACTATGTATTACTTTTGATTTTCCTGGGAAAGTCACCACAGACATCCGGGACATACTACTGCAAATGCAAGTGCTTTCATCAGTGGGTCATAGTCTCAATCAACATTAAATAACCTCATTCAATAGATAGTTACTTAACAGACATTTATTTAAATGAAAATCTTTGAAGTTACATCTTTAACTACAGTTCCCATGTTTTAGGTAATACTAACAATATTCATTACTTGGTTCAGTTCACGAGGGCTTTTCATAACGAAGAAAAATCTACAATACCAAGAGGGTTATACATTAAAACATGTTTGAGTTCTGTGTTAAATTAAGGGTATCCCCCCCCCAAAAAAAAATCATATGAAACTTTTGCCACACATGTAAATTCCTAATGTAAATGAATGTGGGGCCTGTGAAACAAATTATTTCAAACTTGATTCCTTGCATCGTTTTATTAAGATGATCACTTAAACTAAATAAGGCTTAAAAACATTTAACAACATTACAAATAGTCTGATCCCTTGAGTCCAGTAATTATCTGTCATTTCAGCTGGGAGATGCGTTTGTTTCTTAACTATATCAAGAGAAGACAATAGTGAAATCAACTGAAAAAAATATGTAAATAGGAAGAGCTTGACATAAATATATCGCTCATTATTTAATGCTTATCTTGTGGCCTATGCTCACCAATGCTGCGTTAGCCGGAGTTAGCTCGAAACTGTACTACCGGTGGCCTCGTTGTAAAGTACATATTAAAAATCAGGACAACGAGACAACAAATGAGTCGTACGTGTGTGTACGTAACACAAACAGTCTCCTGACAGATAGCTATTTAAAATCGATACGGAAGATAAAGGCATTTCTTTTCCTGTGGGTGAAAGGTCAACATTGAAGGGTTAAAGCGTGAGAAGGGTTCAAGGCCCGAAACGGCGGCAGGGCTTCGGGGTTTGACAAGCGGGCAGAAAAAACCTTAAAATAATCACACTAATCCTCGCACTGGACCTCCGCATGAGCCGGTAGTTTCACAGGACAGCTGGAGACCCAATCCTGCGACAAACCGCCGCCACATTCAGACTTTAACTCAACTACGCGGCTACAAAAATTCAGAGAGTAGTTAGCGGCGCTAGCATGGTAGCTAACTTGAGCTAACCCTGTCGGCTAACTTGCACGTCAATTAACAGCTTCACAGTCGAGTAGCTGCAAATAGCTACACACGCAACAGTATGTAGGCTACTTCGCGGTCGCATACATGTAGTAAGCACTTACACACGTTTGATTTTGTCAGCTCCGGGCGACAGTGCTAACGGGCTAAGTTAGCCGTGTGCTAGCAGGCGGCTAATGGCTGCCTTCCCTGCTGCAGCGCTGATGAACACTCCCTCTCTTCCTGTGTTTAACTAGCTCCTCTTGTCTCCTCCACCAAGCTCTCATGCGTCCACGGCGGAGGATGTTTCTTACCTGCCCAGGAGCCGGTAGCTTGGATAACGTTATTCCGCAATAATTTTATATTTTATGTGTTTGCTGCAGTTGATGGGAGGGTCAGAGTTCGTGACCTTTTTTTCATCAATAAGCCAGTGTTGCACATGCGCAGTCGGGTCTGCGCGGTTCATTCACTGTCTGAGTCTGTGTGTGTGTGTGTGTATGTATGTGAGAGTTAGTGTTGTGAGTGAGTAGTGTTTTCTCACGTTTTTTTTTTTTTGTCACAGCAGTGATGACATATGCAGTAATCAGTTAGTGCAGCAGTGTACAACAGTTAGTTTTTTGGTAGTATTTAAAATATATTAATTTATCGACCTAAACGTGGGTTGCATTTCAGCATCTATGGCCACATTTTACACTGAAATGAATGTCATTACTAACTGCAGAACAATATGCTCCAGTTACAGCTACTCTGACTTCTCTGTTACAGTGGTGTTGATATCTGTCATTCATTTCCCCATTTGCCGTCAAATTCCCTCTGAAGTTGACCATGACAAAAGCTCAGTGAAGTAAAAATTTATTACAGTGAAAGAATTGAAACAGTAAATGTGAGATTCATGGAAATGTACAAAGGATATGTGTGTAGTGATATAATCTATGTACAACCAGTTGAGTCACACAGGTGTAATACACATTATAGTACAGAGAAAATCCCCCTGATTTTCCATTAAGACGCTGGGTTTGTCTCAAAGTTACAGAAAGGCTTAATAATGTCAGGTGTAAATTTCTTTCAAAATATTTAAGAGTGCACATTATGTGTTCTTCAGCCAGCTCAAGTGTCAAATAAAGTTATTATTCCCAAACAACAAAGAAACATCAGTGTGATTTGTTTTCATATCTAAAAATTATTTGGTAAATTGAGATTAAAAATTAGTATTCATCACGCTACAAATCTGCTGTTTTTTTATTAAAAAACAGCACATTTGAGATTCAAGCAGATTACTAGGATTAAAAGTTGAGTCAAAATCAAAGCATGGAAATCTAAAACTACAAATTATTGATTCTTCAATTGCAGCCTAAACTGCATAAATCCTGGTAGAAATTATTCATATTGGCATACAAAAATAACAGCTAATTTCATCTCCACAGGAGTTCTCTTAAAACAGTGTAAAAGATAACTGCAGTCTGTCTGACCAAATAAAAAGAATTATACATTTGGATTTTATTTCAGTGCAGCCAGTGGGGTGTCTCCAGATGCTTTGTGCAAAATTCAGAGAGCACTGAGGTAAAACATTTTCAAGCAAGTGCCAAAAATAAAGTAAGTTGACCACCTCCACACACTGTCAACCAACATTACAAGACTGTGGCTTCCTTGAATGAGTCAATCCATCTGTTGAGGAAAAAAGATTATTTTTAAAATAATTATTGTGATATATGAAACAATATGTGGTGCTCCTCTATTTATATCATACCTCTGTGTTGTCTGGACGTCATCAGCTTTAAAAATGTAGTAAAGTGTGTTTTTGTGGTAAAGCTTAAATTGTAACTTCTGAGGTGAGTCATCTTTCAACATGAACCCCAACAGGGGCTGACTCTCCAAGGCTGCGACATCCTGCACAAAGACACAAAAAAGACAAATGTTAGATTGATATGAAATCCTTTCCTACTGGTTCAACCATAACATGAAACTGGACTTTCACTGCCACAAGCAGGAGACCTTACCTCACTTGCAGCATACGTGTACAGGACCTTGTCTTTGATGACAAACCACAGCCTCTTCCCCTGCTTCTTATTGCCCTTTGACCTCTGCAGATACCCACTCATGGAAGAGTTGCCTGCGTTTGCAGACACCTGAAATGCATTAAAAAATAAATAAAATAAACATTTGATGAGATATCAAGCCATTATCACTGCATTACAGGGCATTTCGATCAGGAGAAAGCATTGGTCACCTCTTTGAGGGCTGCCGGTATTTTCTTCTGTTTCCTGGAGAAAGCAAAGGTGCCTCTGCTTCCAGGTGATACAGCTGCTGATAGGGCTCGCTCACCTGATTCACAGAAATGGGGAAGATGCAGTTGGTTTAACACACAGAAAATATGTAGAATATATTGCCCGTGTCTAATCCTGAATGATGTTTTAGCTTTAGTCAACATAAAAATATATAGGGAGGCAATGTGTTTGGATCAGCCATGTTAAAGCAGGCCAGATTTACTTTTCTGCTGTTGAAGAACAACGAAACACTGGTCACACACTCGTGCCAACTGGTTCTTTAGGTACTCGAGACAGTGTTTGTTGGAGGAACACGACTGGCACACCACCTGAAATAATAAAACATGTTATTATTCTCCTCATTTTGCAATTACAATTGCTTTAGTTTTTTTCATTTTTAATGATGTCATGTTTTTTTATATATCAGATGGACTAGTTTAATGTATAGTTTGATTATTTTGCAGCTCTCATGTATTGATTTTAGAAACTACATATGTTTTATGTAGTTTTACATACGTCTTCCAAATCTGACTGCTTTTTTGTCATCTTACCTTTCCGCATGCTCGGCAGTGGTGTCGCCTCCATGTGAGGGTGAACTCACATGTGCAGATCATACACATGGTGGTACGCGGGTCAGGGATCCATATAGGGGCTTTGGATCCCAACGAAGCACCATCACCACCATCACACAGCTCTACCTAAATATAAAAGAAAAAGAAAAAGAAAACACAGGTTAATTCTCATTGCTCATACATACTAGATAATAGACTCATTTGCAGTGTATGAGCCTGTGTTATGATTGTGAATACAAACAGGAAATGTTGAAGTTCACTTCACCTCTTCTGGAGGCTTGCCAGATATAAAACTGATCTTCTTCCTGGTGTAGTCACTGATCGCCGTGGAAATAGCCTCAAGCCATTCATCTCGCTCCGTGGCGGAACTGCAGCGAGAAAAACAAAGTGTGACTATGCCCCTACACAGTATGAACAGACAGATGAAAGTGAAATGAGCTATGAAACAACACACAAAATATTCTTTGTTTTCTCATCATCACCTTGCTGAGAGAATGAAGGAGCGCTCCACACTCTCAATGTTCAGCTCGTTCTGGTAGGCCTCTTGGCTTGGCTTGCTGACCTGCAATCATTGTGAGCAGTTTTGGCACCGTGTAACATGTCATGTGATAATATATATATGCGAAAGGATGAAAAAAGTAAAGAAGGGGTCAAGTCCTCACCTTCATCCCAGCCAGAGAGAGCATGTTGTTGACCTTGAACTGGCCTGACTGAACAGGAGTGGTGTACAGCAATGTGTCGTTAAACTGAAGGAGAAATGACAAAAAAGAGACATTTTTTCACAATATAATTTCTGTACATTCTGTTTTTTTAATACACTGCAGCAGAGCTCAGAGTATTATTAATTACCCTCCACAATGCTTTGATACAAGCTGTTACCAAGTTCAAAGCACATTTAATCAAAAGATTTAATCATCTTTAAGGCCTTAATCTCAGTCCAAGACAATCAAAGAGTCTCTGATCTGAACATGAGAACAACATGAGAGTACAGCAGTTCTGAAGACTGAATGACTATACTTTAATTCTTAACACAGAAAAGAAAGCATTACACCTTTTAGACAGGCTGAATTCAGGAGAGTGTGAAATAAAAATTAAAAGTAAGAGAGACATGTTACTGTACCAGGAAGAACATTCTGGGCTGCATGACCTTTCTGGACAGTTTCTTGAGGATACCCTCTTTCAAGAAGATCTGGAGCACAAAATCAGAAAACAATTCACTCATGTTTGTTGTTTCAGTTGTTCAAGTGAATATATGGCTACACCAAAAACATCTCGATTCATTTTATTGATTCATTTTATTCAGTCTTTCACTTTATAAACTGGTGAAATTGAGTGCCAGGTTCATTTCCAATCTTGAAAACAGGACCTTGAGGTGAGGACTGTTTGTCAGCTAACAATTTCTAGGTCAAAAATATAATAATCTATCATTTCATGACAATTGAACTACATCTGCTGAGAATCATAGATATAATACGATATATTTGATCTCATGCTCAGCTAAGCTAACAAAAACATGACGATTCTTAGTCTTAGGTGATCACACACTAGTGAAAAGTTTTTATCAGTGTAAGTGAAGTGTTTTTATTAATTATGTAACTCAATCTAATTACAAATGATTCAAATGTAAAATATATAAAATACACAATAAAAATAAAAATTCTTTAAAATCTCTACAGTCTTACCCGTCCAGGTTGGACTATCTCATGGTGGCCATTGAGACTGCACTGCACCTGGATCAGCTTCTGGAAGTTGTCCTGAAAAGTAAAAAAAAAAGTGTGTGTATCAGCAAACACATTCTGTGAACATGTTGACGTAATATTCCTGATGATATTACTGAT
>JAOXYL010000090.1:8868590-8878796 GCA_028564955.1 Terapon puta | reverse complement strand
TTGGCGTGATTGGCCACCTCTTTCACTATTGTAAGTGCAGCTACGTGGAGGAAAATGTGAAAAGGTGTTCATCACATACATGACAGTCAATGTTTCTACTCCACCGACACCATTAGGTGGGTTTACAGTATACAGATGTAAAAAGGCTTTTGGTTTACCTTGTGTGTCCTTGTAATCGTTTGAGTCTTCAGACAGGTTTTTTAGATAGTCTGAAACATAAGTACAAACATCTAAGAGTCAGGATCAACAGTCCAAACAAACAAGTGAAAGCTACTTTGTACACTGGGTTACAAGTGTTCAGTGTTGTACAGTAAAATTCCTGGAACGTAATCTGAATTGAAAATCCAGGATAAAAAGGTCTGCAGGTACTTACGTAACACAATTACACAAGAGTGACGCAAGAAACATTCTTCACATTTTGGTACAGGGGGATCGACCCTGATCCATTAAACACTAAGCTCGCTCATGTTAAAGCTCACGTTATGTCACCAAATCTGATTTGGGCTGCACTTCAAAAATCTTATTATATGAGGACGGAGGAGGCGAGACAGAAATTCCAAACAACTCTTATTTTTCTGGACAGCAGAGGGCAGCAATGTGCCTATGATGAGACTTCAGAGGTTGGTCAAACATGCCAAACTACAGTGATGAAGTGTGTCTGGATTTAAATAAAGCTAGACTTTCATGAAATTAGGTAGAATATGAACATGATAAAGAACTCTTTTGCAGATGTACCTGTGAGCAACAGCTGGTACTGAGGAATCCTTTGAACAGGCTTCAGTAGGTAATGTTTCAAAGCCAGGTTTGCACAGCGGGGACTGGCCTTGGATGAAAAATAAAAATAACATGACAACATATTTTATGACATATTTTATAAATGACACACTATTAGGAACAAACTCATCAACAAATAACAATGAAACCTCACTGGTCCATAAGACACACCCCAACAGAAAAACAGGTCAAGTAAGCCTCAATACCTCAAACTCTCGTATGACCGCGCCGAACGCCGGGTTCTTCTTACTCTGCTCTTCCAGTAGAGCCACATTCTTGTCAAACTCCCGGATGTATGTGGAGTACATCTTTAAATAGGGCCCCTTCTTCAGGAAAATGTCTGCTAGCTGGGCATTCTCATCCCTGTATACAGAACACAGCACAATGAGAAAAAAACAAGACACTGAAAAACCCTTATGAAAATTTATGTGCAACTTAACAGTTTAAGACAATATAGTATGTTTCAGATGATATTATTCAAGGCTTATGGCAGTGGTGACGTTGGTTAGCTGGACTATGGGTGGACCACAGTTATAAAAGGAACAAAACTTTCATAATCAATACCAGCTAAGCAAGGCCTGAAAACTCCCAACTTCTCTATCCTAGGGTTCACGTCATATCCTGACCATGGTCTAATGTAGAGCTTCCTTATGCAACAAAAACGGCATGACAAACTACGCAATCAGGATGTATTGTGCATGGGAACTTCTGAGAAGTTGTCAGATGTTTTCAGGAATGTCAGACCAACAGTATGTGGACGCTCAAAGTATGTAAACATATGGCGCTACAACTGTCTCCTCCTTTCTAGACAGAGCATTACTGAAACACAGCTTGGATGTTACACAGCAAGTCCTGAAGCTTTGCCCAAAGTATTTGATTGGCCTGAGGTCAGAGTTCTGTGCAGGCCAATTTCATTACAAATTAATTTGTCATATTGGAACAGGAAAGTACCTTCCTCAAATGGTTGCCACAGGGTTGGAAGTACATTATTCTCTGATATGTCACATTATGATGTGACATTAAGATTTCTCTTACAGGGAACTAAGGCCAGAACTATGGAACAGCCCACAAAAATACTGTGACAGGGGTTCCTGCATAAATGTGGTTGTATAGAAAATGGGAATAATTGCTCTTTGAGTCAGTGAAAATGACCAGTACAAAGGTTGAAACATTATTGTTGTATGGATTTTGTTGTACCATTTGGCCACTCTCTCTTTGAGCTCTCTGAGCAGGTCTTGGTTGAGTTCGTAGAGCTGTGGGAGGTAGTACAGGATCTGGTTGAGGAGCCGTTCCTCAATCACAGGCTTACCACTCTGATGAGACGCTCTGGTCACTGCGTCACGGAAGTCCTGCAGGTTGGAGAATTAGAAAGATAGAGAGTCAAATACAGGAACTAAGGCAAACAGGGGAAATACCCAGAGTGCATCAAATGTGTTTTTTACTTGACTGTTTTTCAATGAACTCTTTAAATATTCTTGAGAAAGCAGTGGAGTTTGATATATTGGGTTAACAGAAGTGACCCAAAATGAAATCTCAACACAGTCCAAGACATGAACTAAAAAACAACAACATTACAAATTAAACAGGCTGATTAAGTATGAAGGAGCCTATCTACCAGTGAAAGATAAATACTGCTGACGCATGACCTCCACACAGGCCTGACTCACATTAAGTATTCTTAAATTGCATGAATCAGGACATAAAAAAAGAGCGCAGAGACCCCGAGGGTGCTGTTTCTGCCTCTCTTTCTGATGATGTGGGGTTTTTTTGGGTGGTTTATGGGCACACATGGCAAATAAAACCGCATATAGACTGAGCGACCAGTAGAAAGCTCCTGTGGTTAACATGTGTGATCTCTAGCAGCTGACAGTTAAGGAGGGGTGTCACACGGAAAAACTTTTGGGAGGAAATAAAAACAAAAAATCTGGCTGTCTCAGAAGATAAGGTAAGATAACACTAAAGACTTGACTGATTCAGCTGTAAGTGTTTGTTTGTAATGTCACGCTACCAACTTCAGTGCAGTAGGCACAATAAGCACAACAAAAAACTGTATGCTTAATTAAGTTTATTTTCATGTTCTCACTTAAAAATTACCAGACAGATTATATAATCAAGGTATAAATCAACACCGTTCAATCTTTCTGTCGCTGTGAAGTCGACGATTAGAAGATAACAGGGTTTCACCTGACAGAAACAGTGAACAGCATTGATAAAAATAAGGCCGAACTGATAACTGATAAAAACACAACAAATGGTTCTGCTACCATCCTGTAGTAGTACCAGTTCCTGGTAGAGATGTAGGAAAAACAAATACCAAGTCACCTTAAAATTCTTTTGAACTTGGTATGACTGTTTCTCATTACCAGACTGGACTCCTCTGCAGTCCACAGAGACCCGAGCGCTTCCTGTCTGTGCACCGCAGTGAAGAGTCATTGTCAGTGACTCAGTCCTACTACAATCTTGTATCATGATCTTTGTCTCCCCAAACATCTGCTCATAAACTCATACTCATGTCTTTTTTTTTTTTAGCAAAGAAGCAGAAGCTGCATGTATGAGAGTTAAGGCCTCACTAAGCTCCAACCCCATGATGCCCTGTGTCTCACAAAGTTTTTTTTACGGTGAAACTTCATCTCCAAATTCTGTAAAAGCGGATGTGCAGCTTGAAAAGAAATAATTTGTACAATATGTCATGTGTTTGCGAATGGTCACACTTAATAGTGTGTAAGTGAGAGTGAGAAGCTTTTGATGCAGCTACATAACATACAGTAGATCTGTTTCCCTGTTTTGTTCATCACGTGCACACATATGGAGGTGATGCAAGATGTAAATATCAGTCCAATAGCAATCACGCTCACACTTCAAGCAGTGATGAGCCAAGAGTGAGGAGGTGAGCAGATCTTTATTCTCTCTCAGGTTCACTACTTTTGTCTCTAGCATGTGAGTTCAACACCTTGACTGCCTCAAGAAACACTCAGAGTAAGTGTCACCTGTCACTATATTCGAATGATTTTTGGATCTCTGCTCTCTTTATGATGACCGACTTTTCATTTTGCCTCTGAGTTCAGCCATTCAGAACAACCATAAAATATCTCGCCCTCAGAGGTGGTCAGAGGGATGTATGATTTAGCCCTCTCTTACCATGGCCCCACCTTTAAAAGTCATCTTTTTCAACTTCCTCTCTATTATATATGTCCAATTATATCCCTGCTGGTTAATTTCAACTTTTCTGTGTTTGATATTCAGTATGTTGTCATGTCACTCTTTTTTTTTTTTTTAAACACACTTTCAAGCAAACATGACCGATCACCAAAGCTGCAGTGGTGATCAATTTAAAAGAATTATTTTTGGTCTCAGTGTGCCAAGATGTTCATAACCTTAACGTGGGATTATTCTGCTTTAACTATTAATTCAACGTATATCTTATATCACATACAGTAAATCCAAAAGTAGATCAGGTTCACTTTTCAGCTTATGAAAGAGATGTGTATGAGCTTTAAACACATAAACATATTTTCGGGGAAGTGCAGCAAATCGTTGCACCATTCTGGTGGCTTCAGTCTGTTACAGATTAAATTTCTCAAAACACCACAAGGAGACAACATGACTGTGAGACTGGGGGGAGTTGGGTCTGCACACAGTCTTATCCATGGGGTGTGCCCCAGCGGCTTACATAATCAAACGCATATGGAGAATGTGGGCTTAGACAGTAGACAAGCACCAGATAAAACAGAGAATCACAGCAGCTCCTGCTCTCACCACAGCAAACAAGGAGCTTGTTTAGTGTGAAGAAAAGACTGATGTGTGGGGGCACTTACAACATGAAGCAACTTGAGGACATCAACAAACCTAGGAAAACAAAGCATTTGTAAATTTAGAGATTGTCATGGTTGAGTACAGTTGTAGAGAAAGTCACACCTACAATGACAAAAAAGGTGTGTGTATATATGGATATATATCCACCTAATACAGTAGGGGTGAATTGAATTATCAGATAAATTAAGCTATCCAAAAGCAATACGCTTTGGTTTGCATAAACACAGTTCACATTTTGGAAGGCATATTCCCTGTGAAACCTACCGATGGGCACATATGCAGATAGCCACTGTTTCTAAATTGAGATGCTGCTCTTTTGTATGTTTTTTAAAATGTTGGGGGCATGACAGATGACACTCTTTTCACCTCAAATGTACTGCAGTGGAGTAAAAAATCTCAGAGAGATTTTGAGAGATATCACAAAAAGTAGGTAAATAAAACCCAAAACTCACTGAACACCCCTAGATATGAGGGATGAAATACATTTGTTTAGGAGTGAACGGACAATGTAATAAAAACAAATGGAGACTCTTACACACTCTCAGAGCTCATAATTTCTGTGGCGATGTGCTGAATCTTGCTCTTCTTCTGTCCACTCTGCATCTAACAAAGGGTGCAAAAACACAGACTTCAGACAATCATGGTGCACAATAATAAATCAGTGTGTTGTTCACATTTGCTCCAACAAGGTCCATGACAAAACTACTCACTCAAAACGAGACACATGCTGTGCACCACAATATAATCAGGAAGAATTTCTACTGGCTACATGTACCTAATATACACCAGGCCAATAAAAACCATCAACAAGGTATGAAAAGGAAGAAAGGTTCTTCCCCACATGACCAAAAAAAAACTTTACAGGGAACAAAACCTGTCAGATGAATCCACTTAGTATTTCTGTATCAGTATTTCTGAGCACTTCCGGGGACTGAAATTATATATCCAACAGTGTTTGCTTCTCACCGGACTCTCCACTGGCTGCTCAGGGTCTCCTTTACTTGAGATAGAGCTGCTGTCGCACTCATCCTCCTCATCTGAGGTGTTGGCCAAGATGTCATCGTCTGAGAGGCCATCGTCCAGCGGTGCCACCTCCTCATCGACAGAGCTTCTGTTAAAAAGGACAGGAGGTCGGAGTCAGAGGATGGAGGGGATTTGCCAAAGCATGAACACACTGTACAGTTGTTGTGGACCCACAAAAGCAGTTGCAGGCATCTATCAAAAACATTGTGAATGCAACTCACAACGATTCACATTCACATGCCACACTATTTGTATACAGAGTACAAGGAAGTGTGAATGTTTTCCTTTTTTTAGAAGAAGGAGGGTAAAGAGATGAGGTTTGGAATAAGTCAGTCAAGCAGTATTCGCATACTTCCTGCTCTGGTCGAGTGGGAGTCAAAAAAATATAAAATAAAAACATACAGGAAGGGGAGATCTTGACACAACCGGAAAAAACATTTAATGATAACGATCAACACGGTCGTATACTTCTAGCCTTGGGCCCAGCTGCCTTCCTCGGTTCACAGAGCAGCAGTTTGGCCAAATGAAACAGATGACCAGCCAAACCGGACACAAACCACTCATCGTCATCACACACTTTGTTAATCTATCCTTGCAGCTCTTCAATGACCACGTGTGAATAGCTAAAGAGGAACTGCACCAAAGACAAACTACATATCTAAAATGCCACAATTCCCCGAGGGAGCTCTACATGTGAAACTACGGCACCTCCCTGAACAAAAATGCAGAAAAAGAAATAGGCCAAGGCGAAGCAGCAGACTCAATAAGCTGGAGTCTGTGCCTCTTTCATTCTGTGGCATGTTTACAATAGCTGTTGCATTTAACTGTGACTGCCCCCTGTTTGGAGCTTCTCAACGTGCTTTTGACATGTGACTGTTGCACAGTTTGATCTAAAGAGGGGTGACACACTAAGCCGCACGGCGCAAAGTGTACAGTTACACAAACCATAATCCGATTTTTTCAACTGACTTCTGCTAACTGGTCATTCACAACACAGCATATGAGTTATTTGCATGAAAATGATCATTGCAAACATGATGGTTTGCTGTTATGAATAAAACATTTAAAAACACTGAAAAGGTAAAGAATTAGCATTTTCTATCAGACTCTCTGGCTCCCTAAATCCCAGTGTTTGATAAAGATTGTGTTATTTTTTTGTTTAGTTTTTTTTGGATGACCTGACCCTTTTTACCCTATTAACAAAACACCATGGCCTTGACACACACACACACACACACACACACACACACACACACACACACACACACACACACATACAAAGACACACACATACACACACTCTTTCCATCTGGGCCAAAGGTTGATTAACGTCAGTGTTGCCTCTGATAATAACTTATGGTATTTAAAACATTTTATGTACAATCTAAATTATTAGGTCAACCCATAATCCATCAGCAGTGCTGTGAAAGCACCGTGAGTGCAACCACACCTGTCAAACTCCCCTGACAGGAATCTGTAACAAAAGATAGAGTGAGACGCCTCTGTGATCTTCCCCTTTTACAAATGATAGCGTTGATCTTTGTTATGAGCTACATCCTGTACAGATGAATGTTTTTTTAAAAAGGTACCTATGGTGTTTTTCTGCACTCCTTTCAGAAAATAAGGGTAATCACAGAATTAACAATACATTCAGAGAAGGATGCTATTGTATGATGTGTATGGTTACATCCAAAGGATGTGTGCTGAGACAAACAAGAGGCAGACAGAGAAATTAAACTACCTCTCGAGGTCTGTTGGTGTCTCACACTGTTGCCCAGTGTTTCTCTCGAAGGACATATATGGCTCCTGCTCCTCATAAATGCCCTCATCATTATACATTAAGCTCTGCCAGGCAGTAGGCTGCGAAGGGAAAGCCTGTGTGGACATTGATGCCATTCCCACATGCACATTCATGTAGTCTGGTATCTCCTCATAGTGACGGATGTTCTCATAGTAAACAGCTTGGTCTCCTCCAGGAGAAAAGTCATCCCCATCCACGCTTTGCTCTACTCCAATCAGCGGGCAGGAGAATTTACGCCCAGGCCTGAGATCCTCATGGAAGTTCAGACATCCATCTTGGTCCCTGTCCACACTTTGTTCATTGTCACTGGCGGTGCAGTCTGGGCTCTGGCTTCCTTTCACTATCAGCTTAGGAAGCATCTTCACTGAGAGCTTCAAGTCCAGCAGTTTCCGGAAAGAGTTCCTCTTTTGTCCTCCAGAATGAATGAGGTCAGCACCAGAGAACGACTTGGCTCTCTGTTTGCCAAGGCTAGGCCGAGAAGGTTTGATAGCTCCAGCTGTTAAGAGGTTCCTGCTTGTCTTTTTTTCTGGAGGCAAAGGCAGCTCCTTCATTACTCTCTCCTTTAAAACACAATCTTGTGAAGGAAGGGCCTGCTTTTTCTCATCATCTCCTAATTTCCCCTCTTCTTTCTCCTCAGAGGACTCCTTCTTCTGCATGAATGCCATCGGGCTGCTGTGTCTCTGGGGCTTCTTCGGCACTACCTTGACCACCTCACCCTGCTGTGCTGCCACAGCGACGGCGGGAGGATGGCTGAACGCTGGTTGACTGCGAGGAGGCGGACCATATGTGAAATCACTGTAGACTGCGTCCTGGTCAGGCGTTCCTTCCTTCTCCTCCTCTGCCTCGTCATCCTCCTTGTCAACTGATACCTCCATCTCATGGATGCTGCCATCCCAGCCCAGGTCTTCTTCCTCCACATCTTCCACATCCTTTGGGAGTATCTGAGGAGCAGAGGTTGGTGCTTTCTCAGGTGCAGAGAGAAAAGGTTTCTTCCTGGGCGGAGGGGCTGGCACAGGGCAGGCTTTCCTCGCGGACAGAAAAATGGTCTGGTTGTTTTCAACAGGTACACTGACAGATGGCGATGATCTGCTTTTCCCCTCTGATGACACCCTCGCCTCTTTGACGTTCACTTCCCTCCCTTCCTGACTTATGGTCTCCTCCCTCTCCACCTCCTCCACCTTTTCCTGACGGGCCAGCACAGCCATCCTGGGTTTCCGTGGCACAGGGACAGGACCAGGCTTCCTAGGGATTGCTGGGACTGGTTTGGGTTGGGCCACACAAGACATTTGCACCGAGCCAAGAGCATCTTCCTCTGGTCCTCGCCCAGGTGCACTCTGAGCTATTACGTTACCATTTGCCTCATCACTCCATGTTCTGTGAGGGAGGGTCGGCCTAACAGTTGACTTACTAATGTCTGAGTTGAGATTTTTGTCTAAAGTCAGTGTTTCCTGTAGAAGTTTACGGTTTGAGTTTATCACTTGGCACTTGTCTGTTTTCTCTCTGCTGTTATCCACAGTACTTTGGGATGCAGGCGGATACTTTCTGTGTTCCTCTGTTTTACCCTTGTGCAGCGTTTTCTCCATGTTTGCTGATGTGTTTCTGACGCACATGCAGTTTTCGTTGCTACACAGACAAATAGGAATAATATAATCCCAGTCCGGCTTTTTGTTCTCTTGCTGTATTCCATTTTGGGAGTTTAGGCGACCTTCAGTTCGGGCGGTTTGCGTTACAGATGTTTGGTGCAGGCTCTTTGAGGCGAGCGGTTTGGATTCCACAGCAGTGGTGAGTTTGGAGAGGCAGGGTTTGGGGGCCAGCACTGGTTTAACCCTCCTCGGCGTGCCAGGAGATGGAAGCGAGAGGACGTCTCTTCTGGGGGTTGAGGGAGACAGCCCTGGCTTCTGGGGTGGGGCCAGTTTTGGTTTTGGGGCCACAGGTGGCTTGTGCATGCCTGAGAAGAAAAACAAAAAGAAGACTACATCAGATTTTGGGTAAATTATCCCCTCTGAATCTCTTTGTGTAGGCTGGAAAAATGCTTCAAACCTGAAACCTTAAAAAAAAAAAATTCATGGATCTAATGCAACTCAATAATACACAGATATTCTGAATATCCAGATGGTACAGTTGATGCATTTTCTGCGGTTTGACAGATGTCGCCCTAATGAGTTCACTCTTTCAGCTCTGATCCTAACCAACCTAGTGACAGCTTAGTGTAAAACTGCTGTTAAGGGCTAAAACCTCTCTCCGGGAGGTTCAAATATCACATGCCGCTTGTTTGCCACTCCACACAACAGCTCAGTAATCCAGCTAATGGCCCGTGTCAACAAGCAGAGGAGGAGGAGCAGATGGGAGATGAAGAGTGGGGGAGAAGTGGACGGCAGGGAGCGAGTGGAAATCCAGTGAGTGGAAAGAGTCACGCAAACTGGTACATCTGGCCGAATTTGTGTCCTGAAATCTTGAGTGGGGGACAAAACGGTAACACGCTGACAAGAAAGGATGTTGTGTTTGTCAATTTGACACTATAAAACCATTTTAATGGAACTTTTGGGGGCTGTCAACCACTGACTGACAGTGACAGGCAGGAACATGAGAAAGATGTGCTGTTTCTGGATCACACCAGCTGAATGACAGGAGCTATTCCACCTGGATGGTAATATGTCTCTAAAGATCACATGGATTGCCAGTCAATCACCTGTTCAACACACACACACACACACACACACACACACACACACACACACACACTTTCTTTTCTGTTGTTTTTATCTGTTGATCAAACTTTTCAACCCATAGCCTAC
>JAOXYL010000090.1:8825282-8853856 GCA_028564955.1 Terapon puta | reverse complement strand
AGAGAGAGAGAGAGAGAGAGAGAGAGAGAGAGAGAGAGAGAATTGTATATGCTCAATATGTACACAAATACAGGCATTCAGTGGTAAGAAGCACACAGAAAAATTCCTGGTAAACCTCCTGGTATAGACGTAAACACATTTTGAGCATTTATGGTAGAGCATACAACTTGTAACAGTATAAACTACAAGGTGTGTTGAAATTGAAATATATAATGAAGTTGAAAACAAAAAACTATCAGAAGTTATTGTATAGTCCTTGATTTATTCCTGAACAACTATTCATTTATTTTGGGCCTCGGTATCTACTTCAGAGTTTGTGCACTTGACTGTAAACCTCATAAATAAAATCCGCCACTAAAGGGGTGGTAAATATCTTACTATCTGCCCTGTCTGTGTGTGAGGAATGAGATGCTGTGCAGTGAAGTGAGTGTAAACGTTCCTCTGTCCCAGTTTGCAGGGATTGATGTGCGCCTGTGCGACGTTGGCGAGACCATTCAGGAGGTCATGGAGTCGTATGAAGTGGAGATAGATGGAAAAACATATCAAGGTAATATCAAGTCGTTTATCATCTTTTCTACAGGCGCAGGTTGCTTCCTGTTTATTAAACCTCTGTGGTGTTTTGTTTTCTTCATAGTGAAGCCAATCAGGAATCTCAACGGCCACTCTATTGGACAGTACAGGATACACTCAGGGAAGACGGTCCCTATTGTTAAAGGCGGAGAGGCTACGAGGATGGAGGTTTGTACAGCAGTGACCTGATAAAGCTTTTAAAAGTGATTTGATCTGAGCCAAATGTACCTACCAAATGTGGATGTGACCAGATTCTGGAGCACAAAAAAAACCCCACTGCAGTCTTTTTTTTTTACTGGAGCGTCTGAAATTAAACCTTTATTAGCTGCTTGACCTTGCGTATAAATAAGCCCTTTTTAATTCTTAAGTGTAATTGGAAGAACATGTGGCTGGTTAGGGTTACGACGGGGTGTGGAGAAGTGTTCCAATTCGCCGCTCTAACAGCTTCTTAGTCACCCTCGTCAGCACTTTAATTACACCTTTTAATGGAATTACCAGCCGCATCGAGTGGCAACACGTGTTCAAACTCCGACCCCCTCATTTCACTGTAGGAGCACTGAATCGTGGGCATCCAGAGTTCATTGACAGGCCTTTACTTCACCAAGGAGAAACATGGCTTTGCACTATCTTACATTTCCCAAGACCACACTGAGATCCATGCCCGCCTCGCACCCTGCGCAGCTGCAGTACATGACTGTATTTGGACAGAACTGAGCATTTTAATTGGCAAGCTGCTGCGTCAAGCTTTTTACCTGATGGCTCCAGGAGAGTGAGAGGGGTGGGTGCTGCTGATGTGGCAGCTTTTGCGTGTTGTATTTTTAGCTGAAGCGTGTTGGTGTAACAGGGCCATTACCCTCTTTGTGATCAGAGAGCGCATGGCTAGAGTGGCAGCTGGGCGTGCCACAAGGGCTGCTAGCACTTTGACTGATTATCGGTGCAGTGCGAGAGGGTGTCGCAGTGTTATCAGCTAATACCACAGGGACTCCAACAACAGCCACGCGCTGGTAGAGACACAAAACGCCAATGAAACCCGACCAATCAACTTGCATGTGGCGCTGCTCCAGAAAGGACACTAATGTCCTTAATAGACTACACATGAATATCAGCCACTGGCATCTTGAGGTTTTTGTTAAATTTACTCTCAGTCCCCCTGGATTGTTTTTGTCCTCTCATTACCATCAGCATCATTTTCTCACCTCTAAAGGACTGTCATAGTTATTTCATATTTCACATCAACAACCAAATAAAGCAGAGTGGTTTCTGTCTTTTTTTTTTGCATGTCAGGAAGGTGAAGCTTACGCCATTGAGACATTTGGCAGCACAGGGAGAGGTGCAGTCCACGATGACATGGAGTGCTCGCATTACATGAAAAACTTCAACGTTGGACACGTACCAATAAGGTTGGCTCTGCTGTTTCATTTCATCCCTGCACTGAAATGCAAAATATTGATTCAGGAAAAATTTATTTAATTATTTCTAAATTGATTTTGTGCCTCATATTCTGTCCAATCCAATCTGGGATTCTAAGTAAGCTCACCATATCCGCTTTTTATTTTACTTTCATTTTATCTCACTGTTGGATGTGTATTGTCGCTGTGCTGCAGGCTTCCAAGGGCTAAACATCTGCTGAATGTGATCAATGAGAACTTTGGCACTTTGGCATTCTGCCGCCGCTGGCTGGACCGCCTGGGCGAGAGCAAGTACCTGATGGCGTTGAAGAATCTGTGTGACCTTGGCATCATAGACCCATACCCACCTCTCTGTGACATCAAGGGCAGCTACACCGCCCAGTACGAGCACACCATCCTACTCAGGCCCACCTACAAGGAGGTAGTGAGCCGAGGAGATGACTACTGAACATGCGTCAAAGCTCAAGGCGAACCAGGTGGAGCGCGACAGCTCTGAGACAACAGACCTCTGCAGAACGATAGCAATTATGCAATATTTCTCTAAACTAACTTTCCACTGCTTTAGTACCTTTAGGTAATTATTTTAGCAAGAGCAAAAGACTTGTGTAATGGCAGTAGCTTACTAGTGCTTTTTTCCCAAAGGATCAAGCCAATAGACAAAGGGCATATCTTTAAAAAAATGTAGTGTTGTCATTTAGTTCTATTTTGATGTGCTGCTTTTAGTAAATATGCAAAAGAAATATATATGCAAAAGAATCATGCAAAAAAAAAAAGGTTTTGGCGAACAACTTGCCTAAAATTGCTAAGCTTCATTGCCTTGTTAAGACCTTGTGAGGAAAAAAGAACTGCTATGAAATATTTATATTTCTATATTTCTTTGCTCTATTTTAATTTGAGGCAGTTTTATAAGAAATAAATTGTTATAACTCTTGCACTGGTTTCTGTGTGCAGATTTTTAAAAGCTTAAAATGTCAGCACACTCCATTACGTGACCAATGTCTGATGTAAAGCAGTGTATTTCTCTCCTTTAACCAAAGGAGGGCGGTACTAAAACATGGGTCAAACATCAGTCAGCCACCTCTACTAGTGAAGATGTTACAGTAAGACACATCAGGCTATTCATAGCCTCATGCTTCAGGATTATACCATCATGGAATGAAATAGACTTTTCCCAGAAGCATTAAGAATGAGTCCGCTGACGTGTAGTTTATGCAGTTTTAGATGAAAAAAAAGAACATATAGGACACACAGAAATAGCATTACAAATATCACATTGACAGCAGAGTACAGTCATGCACCCTAAATCACCACTTTGTCCTTTACAAGAAAATTTCCAGCCCATTTTCTCTTCTTTTGGTAAAGTCTTTGGGACAAGGACATGAGCGGTGATGTCATGGTTGAGGAATGCATCATGTCTCCTCAGAGTTTATCGTTCTCCTTGGAGACAGCGGACCAGGCCTATTCTTAACTGGGCCTGGCTCAAAAAATGGCCTGTGGACTCTGGATCTGATACACTGTGATGTCAATGAATACCCAAGCTTTTAATACATATTTATTTTGGGGCAGCAGTAGTCAGAGGCCAAATAGAAAAGCACATGTTAAGAGAGTGTGTGCTCTCTTTCTCACACACACACAGTCTTCAACAGGGTCAGGCTTAGTGAGGCCTTCTCAAGTGAATCCTCCTCATATGGAAGCAGGTCATAGGAGGACAGGAGGAGCAGAAAATCCTCACAGAATCGAGTCTGACAATGATCCACTCTTGTAATTGAACCAGCTGCAAGAGCAAACTCAATCCCAGGTGTTTTAGCTGGTTGCATACACTCCCGACCTGGGAGGGTGGAGCAGAGTGGTTTTTGCTCTTGTCAGACAACGGGTGGGCGAGTGTGCCAGAGCAGAGCAGACCTGTTCAGATTAGGCCGCTTGATTCCTTTAATGTTTTTTTCATCCTCTCCCCTCATCCAGGACTTGCTTGTTCTGACCTGCACCGTCCCAGACTCTCTGCCAAGGACATCAAGCATATGCACACCTCCGCGCTCGCACACATACTTTCTGATGTTGACTCTTTCATGATTTATCGCCAATATCTGTGGGACGACAAGGATAATTCAGTCTGTGCCTTTACAAGATTTCAAAGTAAACAGCTCTCAATGAAATTGATACAGTAGGACGTGAGTATATTTTGGCTCATTGACTCCGACAGAGTCTTTGGCAAGGAAGATAAAAGATAATTGAGTATTTTGACATCCTTTTTGTTTTATAAATAACCTAGAAAAAAATTAGCTGAGGTGAGCTGTATCACACAGTAGCACAGGAATGAAATTCCAACATCAGCTTTGTCCCGAAGGAAGTTTTTATGGCTTCATTTTCAATAGTTCATAACTGACTGTAGTTCTGGTGAGGTATCTGCTTACAGTATCTACTTATTTCTGCCACAGGTTAACTGCGACCACAGCAGTTTATCGCTGCAGCGGTTTCTTGGGGCTGTGGACTCCACTTCAGTAACAGAAGAGATGGTGAAATCCCTGTGGCAGGCATGGGTTTTTGCATTCATTTTAGCATCCAAGCAATGCCAGAGTCAAACAGTCCTTCTGTTCATTTTGCACATTCGGTCTACAAATCATCTGCATGTCAGAGATGATCCTCCACCTCTCCATCTCCCTGTACAAGTGCAGGGAAGCTAACCCTCCCTACCAATAGTCACAGTCTTTTCTGAGGATGTGGAGGATTTTGCGTCCCAGATTTGGCTTCCACGGTTTAACCAGGCTCTTGGTATTGACCATCAGTCTGCCAGTCTTCCAGTCCTCGTGACCAGCCACCACATATTCCGATCCTGAAGAAGAGAGCAGAGCATAAACTGTCACTAAAATACACAGAAAAGGGGAGAAAAATCCTTATTTAAAATAGGACATCATTACATAACAATAATCAACCAGTTAAATACTGTGCTGCAACGAATAGTTTGGATGAATGTTGCCAGAAATGATTATTGTAAAAGTGTTGAATGTGAAATAGTCTCGTAACAGAGACACTGCGCTAATCTTTAAGCTGTAAATGTCCATTCTGAATGAGTGATGCTGGGACGCTGGCACCCGCTCAAAGCCTCCGTGAGCAGCCACAGAGATTCACTATTCAGCAAAAAGCTGGCAGATTGTCCACTAGAGAGTCGACTAATTAATACGCTTCTGCACTATGAGCAATAAAGCTTCTTATTCAAAGTAGCTGCATCTGACCTGGGTTGAGGATGGGACAGGTGCAGCCTTGGATGGTCCAGGACTCCGGGTAAAGAGTGACACTTCCCTTTTGCATCTTCATCCGAGGGTTCTGGTGCAAGACCTTCTTGACCTTGACCTCCACCTCCGCATGGGAGCCTCTATCGTGAGCTGACATCACCCTCACCACCAGCACTGCCACGGTTAACGCACACGGTCAAAAATTAGCAGCAAACCACAAACATAGATACTTTTCTGACATGGCTTTAATGTTAAAGGGGAGCTTACACATCAAATCAGCCAAAAAGCCTCTGGAACAGTTAAGTAAAATTAATTCCGCAGGGCTGGAGGAGCTTTTCAAGTCCAGGAAAATAAGCAGATCAGCTTTGGGTTTTAAAGACTACAGATTTTTGACAGACAGCCTGCATTATAAACTGAGGACATGGAATTTGAGATGTGGGCATTTACTTAGCAGGGAGAGGCTAATAAAGGAATGACATCAAATTGTAGCATTTGTGCCAATTTGTTTTTAATCTATTGACTAAAAGTCAGATATTTTGGCCCCTATTGCTTCAGTTTTGACAGTTTTCAAATATTTTTAGGTAAGCACAACAGAAAATCTCAGTAGTGTTCCTTTAAAGGTATCCAGAGGAGTTTTTCACTGGCAGTACCTGGAGTAATTGTTTTATGAGTGGATCTCTGGTTTTGTGTGTTGGACATAGGTGACACAATATACATTACTGCTGATTCCACTGTTCTGAGTGACAATATTTTAAAATTGAGTTAAGTAAGGTTTTCAAAAAGCTGACTTTTCAGAATAAAACATCTCTTTGGTAATGCACCAAAAAAATGCAGCAATGCACCAGCAAAAGACAAGGAGCAAGAAAACTTTAATTTTTTCCCTCCCAAAAAAATCTGTTTTTCAAATGCTGCATAAAAAGAACACATTAACCATGTTTTTACAGGCATCCACGACACATAAAACAAAACCCCACAGGCCTTTAAGGAATCAACACAGGGTATTTTTCAACAGCACAGATCTGAACAGTGGAGCCGCAGCCTCCATTATGATGTTGGCCTCACCCTCCGTCACTGCCATGATTGGCTCCCACAATACTGAATCAATTCCCTCCACTTACCGTAGTCATACTCTGCAGCACAGAAGAGTTTGGGGCTGGCAAGGGTTACTTCTACACATTCGCATTTCTCTGGGAAAAAAAAGATACATGATTAATAAGATCTATATGAATCACTTGCACATGATATATAGATTTCAAGATCAGAACAGCTGCATTTTGTCTGCGTTGGATGATGAGTGTGTGGTGCGTTAAGTGTGATATGACCTGTGACTCACCAGAGTGGTGCAGTGCAGAGAAAAGCTCCTCTACCCTAAAGAGTGCCGTCTCACTATTATTGCTGCTGCGTCCCATGTGGCCAGTGGCTGTATAGAAGACCTCCCCATCTGAGCTGTGCCGTAGAGGTAAAGCCAGTCAGAGGCAGGGCTCCACTCAGTGTTAATCATCCAGAATGCACTCTACCTCTACGCCATACATCACTTTATACAAGTACAAACACATATGGATATAGTATTAGGTGCTGGCTCTCACCCAGAGATGCAGTCACCGGTGTAGGGGTCACAGTCGCCTGTGCAGTCACACGGACGGCAGCCGTATTCATGAAGCCCCCAGTATCCCAGCATGCAGCTGTCACAGCGGGGGCCTCCGACACCGGGCTTACAAGTGCACTCCCCGCTGCTAGGGTTACACAGAGAGCTACCTCCTGAGAGGACAGAGCCTACTGGGTGGCAGGAGCAAGCTGCAGAGGATAGAGGTGACAGAACAAGAGAGCTGCATGTTAACATCTCTGTTTGTAAGTCAAAATACGTGTCTCCTTGTTTGGCACAGGCCTAGAAGCACTCAGTGTACATTATGAGCCTGCGTGTATGCAGAGGACAAACACTCTTGTGGAAGCACAAACAAACATATTTGGAGTGTACACAGTGTATTCCCACGGCAACATAAAAGGTTAAATGTATTTTATCATCCCCCCCGTAACAAGCGACAAACTGGGAGTATGTAGTCAACACGCTTTAAGCAGCTGCAGCGAAAACAAACGGTAAATCACTCCCTCGCTGCGCTGTCAGACCCACTGCCTGATGGTCGCTTGTGATGACAGATTGATTTTTGTTACAGACTCGCTTCATCTGTTTCCAAAAACGGCATGTTTGTTCTTAAAAAATGCTGCAGCATGCCTGGCGCGGGGAAAGGGCAAGAATGGGAAAAATGCGCTCGCACGGTCCATGGGAAATTCCTCCATTGTTTGCAATTACAGTCACATTCCAAAACAGTGCCGTCCCCGTCACTCCCGCTAAGGAGCCGACTAGAGTCATCTTACGATCTCATCAGTGACTCAGAAAGGTGCTGAGGGAAAATACCTCTATCAAACACACCAATCTGCTTTAATCTGTAGGGTCAAAAGAAAAATCAAATCTCCATTACTGTCTTGAAAATATCAAAGGCTGGCCCTTAATTGGAATTCTCTGCTGGCATTCATCCAGACAGAGTTATGGTTTAAGGGGAAAAAAGCAGCTACACTCTGAAGAAAAAGAGTTTAAGGGCCTTACGTTTGCAGGAGTCAGGGGCAGTTTTTGGTCGACTGGGGTCTCTGAAGAAGCCCTTCTTACAGTTCTGGCAGTGCCGGCCCTCCGTGTTGTCTCTGCAGTCGTCACACACGCCGCCACTCCGCCGTGCGGATGCGAGCCACAGTCCACGACTAAAGTGGCAGCTCTGGGCGTGACCGTTACACTTGCACTCTAGGTTCAAGATGGACATGTACAATTGAACAGAGCGAGAGGTCCTTCTTTCTCTCTGAGCCCAAGTAATAGAAGTGACAACTCGTACAGCGGCTGAAATAAAAGGAGGAGCTGCACCGTTATTCATCATGTCTAAAAGGTTACGTGTGATTTATGGGTCTAAATTCATTTTCGAGATAAGTCTACATGCTGTGTGTCCTACTCTGCATTTGACTCTCTCGCCCCATCACTCACTCTGGCACTCGTGCGGTGTCCCTATGATGCCATTGGCAGCCTGCCATGGTCGGTCATTGAAGAGAGGAGCACAGCGCTCACAGTGGTCGCCGGCTGTGTTGTGTCTGCAAACACACTTGCCATGGACCTGTCGAGGCAAACAGAAAATGATTGCTTTTATTGTATCTACATGAATGTATTAATTATTGACTGTTTTTTTTTTTAAAAAAACGCTTCAGAAACATTTCTTAGTGAAAAGTCATAAGTAAAGAAGTCTCCTGCCAATCGTCAGTTGTTTTGAGCTGTTTATTGCGATGTGCTGGTTGGATGGTTAACCACGCCTGTCATCACGGAACCTATCATCAGTCTATTGGTGCATTTAAGGGTGTGGTGACCATTTTAAAACATTTTGGCCCTGAAGATCCAACTGGGATCAAAACATTATCCAATTAAATAAATGTGTGGTTTGCAGTCAGTGTGCAGGCGTTACTCCTTTCATCTAGGTGGATTTCCAGCAGCCTTGAGCCTACATGTGATGTGTGTAATACTTATTCAGCATTGCAACATACCAACATCTACATGCACAATCACAGTGGGTACACACTTTGCAGCTTATTGCTGCCTGTGTAACATGTCTACAGCGCCTTAGACCATGTTGGAGTTAAACTAGTGCTTCTATTCTCCATTTACAGTAAAGAAAATAACACGACAGAGGCTATAGGTTGTTTAAGCATTAAGCTGAATACCATAATTAAGGTTTCCACATCCCTAAATCCCTGTAATGGTAGGCCTAATATCCAGTCTTCACTGCAGCCTTCAGCTTGAACAGCACATACCAGCCCATGGCTGAGTAACAAAGGAGTGGTGGGAATATAACTCCAGGCCCTCACCAATCTCACCAAATAAAACAAATAAAAATTGAGACAAAATGAAGCTATCCACAGACTTCAGTGTTTAAAAACAACTCAGTAAGTTTTCACAACACAACAAACTGTGCAAGAGCTTCTCTTTGTCAGGGTATTGTGCACCTGTAAGCTGTACTTTCACAAAATCCAGATCTAAATGGCTCACCATGTTATTGGGCTTCTGTTGGCTGGGTCTGTAACCCTGAGCTGGTAAACAGTGGTCAGCATGCCCATTGCAAAGGCAACTGCCTTTGACAATAAAATCATAGATGGCATAATGATCTGTGGGGAGGACGGCAGCGTCAGGATGTTTGGCCTGGCAGGGACATGATTGCTGCTGTAGCAGACGGACTCTGAGGTTGGTGATCATGAGCTGGTCCTGGGCGGCTGCTCCATATGGATCCACTGAGTGCCAGGGTGAGAGGGCTCGATAGATCACCTGGAAAATGGTGTAAAGGAGATTTACAAGAATATCTCTCAAGCCTCTCTGAAAGGTACAAAATGATCTTAGACATGCTGACGTACCATGACGGAAACATAAATTGTGTCACTTTCTCTTTTTTTTTCCTTCTTCTGCCAAATAAAAAACAGACATCTGGTTTGCTTTTCATGCTCCTCAAATAGCTGCTATTCTAAGAAAAACCAGGCTAGATCCAATGTAAACATGGACAAATGGTTCTTGTTCTCCTACATTGAGTCTTGTTGAATGTTGATCTTTCAGATACATCCTTTGTATGTATGTGGAAATGTGCACAGATATAAAAAAAAATCCATAAGGCCATTACTCTTCATCATAACATGAGGATTGAGTTAGGAGCTTTATGGAAATAAAATTGAAAACAGAAAGCATGAGTGACTTTGAAATGCCACACCTCGCCTTCACCTTATTTTTCAATAACAATCTCATTGCAGTTCTCTCTCAAAGAAATATTTTTCTCAAGACCTACTAATTGAACAATTAATATTTAATAAATCTTCCCTTGTCTGTTTATAATGTACATGTGACAGACTTATGTTTGTATCATAATGACTATATTTTGTGCTCTGACAGCATGCAGTTAGAGATACAGTACAGATGTAAACAACATGATTTACTGTGTAATCACTGCACTTGACAAATAAGAAAAGTCTGATTTGCAATAATTATAGAAAGATCACTGATGGTAACCACATGTAAACACCATCAGCCAGTTTAAATATATGACTTGCAGTATTACTGAAACACTTTTTCACACAACATCTTGGGGATGTCTTTGCATGTTGAGCAACAGAGACACTAATTATAAAGGGTGAGGGGCTTACACAAGAGAGCTGACATACTGTAGCAAGACACATACTTGTTGCAAACACACTGCAATTATGAGATCAGTCAAAGCCATATATTCATTCAGACGTTCAACCAGAACCTCCCAATGCGATCTGAGGCTCTTTGAAACAAATGTCATCTGGCCAATAAAAAGAGGCTCTTTTTTATGTCATTAGTGTGAATGAATCTTCTTGCTCATGAATTAACCAGAGCTGCTCATCTCGCTCAGACCTCCCCAGACCTCACTGTGATTCAGCAGGTTAAAAAAAAAAAAAAAAGCTCTGAGGGAACATCAGAGGTAAAAGTGAACATTGATATTCAAGCCGTGCGTGTCAAAGCAGTTTGCGGCTTAGAGGGCTGGCCTGACAAAAAAGGTCTCCCACGGCCCATCAGAGGAGATCAGTTTACAAAGCTTGGTCAACTGTTTGTTCGGCGGGTTGTGTGATATCAGCTTATTGTGCATCCCGATGCCAATAAGTGGACAACAAGAGAAGAGCAGATGGCGAGTGTTGCTGCTGTGAAGTGCTCGGGGAATGTCTGGTACCAGGTTCAGAGCTCAGAAATAAAATCCCAGCCAAATACTAGAAAAACTCTTCATCCTTCAAAGCTTTCTTTTATACAATCCCATTGTGTTAGTTTGATCATTTTATATGTTTATTGTTTTCTTCATGTTTTCTTCATACACATTTCAGTCTACCTATAACTTGCCATCATGACTATTCATACAATGTTGTTACTATGTTGACTATGTTCAAATAGCATCTACTGTATGTGCCTATCCTAAGTGAAAGATTAGATCTTTTTTCTGTTACAGGGGGTTTAGCTGATTAAATGAGTCTACAAAGAGGGCAGCTGCGATCACTACTATGATTCCTTCACCACCAGCTATTCCTCAAATTTCAACAACAGTTTTCACAGTAAGATTTCTCTCTCTTCTTACATACTTCATCATTTTCTGTTTGCCAGTCCGCTGCAGAAGTCATATTATTTTTTTTACGTTTCAAACACACCCCTCCCACGCCACTATCAAAATCATCCCCCACCCTGTGTGAATTTTAGGTCCACTCACCTCTCCTCTGGTGCAAGGGAAAGCTCCTGAGTACTTGGAGGTGCAGGTCGCTCCTCTCTCCCCGACTGGCGACCCCTCTGCCAGTCCGAACACCCCCTCACAGTCCCGGGCAAAATACCTGAGGGCCCTCCACGTGCGCCCGCGGTCTTGGGACCGCTCCAGCACCATGGCAGCCGGGCGGGGGGAGCGGAACACCAGGATGAGATGGGTGAGGAGGAACTGAGTCTCCAGGTCGAGCTGGAGCGTCTCCTCCTGCACCCCCTGCGCGGACTGCCACCAAGTGTCGGGGTAGCGGAACGAGGAGTCGCTCATGGCAGAGGGTGGGTGCGCCTGGCTGGGGACGGCAGAGTTGCACTTGCTGCATTTTGCGGGCATGCAGGAGGGCTCCCTGTGTGCAGCAGCCTGTCTGTAGAAGCAGTAGGGCTCCGAGGAGTTGGAGCCGCAGACGGACTGGGTGCTCAGGACCCGACCCTGCGCCAAGTTGCCCATCCGGGGGTTGCAAGCTCGCCCGGAACAGCGGCTCTCCACTGCTGGACCTTTAGGTTTAAACGTTACTGGTAAGAAAAATGTTTCTTTCAGTGTAATGTGTGAGAAAAAACTATCACAAAACAATAGTCACAATGCCTGTTTTAATCATCCACACCATCACAAAGTGCGTGCGTAAAAAGTTTGACTCACCGGCTGACAGGGAAGAGGATGCGCACACCGGGATAATGACAAGTAAAGTCCACAGACTCATCCTGAAGGAGTTGTTGTGTTTCTACACAAAGTCACCTGTAGGAAGGCGTCCTCAGCTGGATCCAATAAAACCCCAGCCGTCAATAATCCAACATGCCCCTTTAAGATACTGAACAACCCGCTCACACGCGCTCACGACACAGTCAGCAACAGTGTGTCCCTGTCACGGTGCAGACACTGAAGTTTTCTGAGAGTCATTATCCTGAGATTATCCCACCCCACGCACTTCAGGGTTCAACTTGCTGTGGAGAGTTCATTGACATTTGGGAATATGAAGAAGCTGGCACCGCCCCTTTCTTGTCTTTTCCCAGACCCCACCCACCCTGATCCCTAAAACCAGAGTCTCCAAAAGCAGCAGCAACATCAGAACCATCCCTCCCCGCAGACTGCTGAAGGTGTGGTGTATTTTAAAGATTTTTTAAAATTTAGTTGATTTACTTTATATTGTTGAGAAATATGATAACTGATAATTAGGATTATAATAGTTTTACCTTGTCAATCATCAATCATCTATCTTACACATGGAGCCATTTTTATTAGCCTCAGACTAATCATTTTGCCTCAAAGCCAGATTAATTTGTCCCCAACTTCATCAGTGAGCACCTACAATTGTCAAGGGTATTGTCGTTTTAGAGAAAGACGAGCACTGGTCTAAAACAATAACAGAGACATTTTGATCCCCAGCAAAGCACTCAGAGGCTCCAGCCCTGACTGACAAGTGTGTCACGGTGTTGCATTCCTGCCACATATCACCACTTGTTTCTAACTGCCACTCATTAACCACGCTTTGCCTGCCCCGTCAGACAGACAGCAGCCGTGGACCTGAGGGGTCACACAACCCTTGACCCCAATAATCATCCAGCTGTACGCCAACACTGACATCACCTCGCCGGGACAAAAGAGGCACTCCAAGAAAAAAAGAAGCGGGTGTGTGATACTACATGTAGCTTTGCCAGCGGCTAACGAGATTCATCTCGATCATTTGATACCATGTGAAAGTTTTAAAAATGTGAACAGGAAAAAAAAATGGGGTTGGGCGCCAAAGACGGGACAGGCTGCTGAGTGAAGATGAAAAGGGGACGGTGTCATTGAGAATATACATCATAGCTGAGAATAAAAGGGGGTCAGGAGTAATCTGTTCTCACTGCGAACATGGCCTGTCATATGAATCATGCTCTCATATGTGTGCGCCTGTGTTTATGTAGTAGTTTAAGGAAAAGAAGAAGAAGAAGACAAGTTTCATCTCTTCCCTGAAGGCATCCTGGTCCAGAGGATCAGGACATTCCTGGAATACTGTTAACTCTCGTCACAGTGACGGCCTCCCCGTTTGAAGGGGATGGAGTTTGTGTCTGTGTGTTTTTAGATTTGCATGGGTTATTTCGGTTTGCCCCCAGATGATCTGCTGGGGCAAGGGGCGATGCACCTTAAGCTGTGCTCTTTGTACATCACTGGCATGTTTTTCGATCCTCAAATCCCAGGAGTCACCATGAAAAATGCTGCAGGAAGGATGTCTAATCTCAGCCAGTCTGTGGCGTATTCCCCTGGCAGGATGAAAGCGACACGCATTACAAACAGATTCCTTCTCTCTCTTTAACTCCAGCTGTTTGTTGTTTTTCCTCTGTTACACAACTTAAAATCAAGTGAGCCACGTGAGTGAAGGAAGAGCGTGACATTTTAGGAAATACGCACACAGGTTTATACTCTCACGCCAGACAGCCGCCGTTTAGCTTAGCTTAGCACAAAGACTGGAAACAGGGAGAAACAGCTAGCCTGTCACCAGCAACTCTCAGGATCAACCCTCTACACATCCTCTGTAACAAAATGCAATGTGTCAATTGTGGATGAGCAGCAATGACCGTCTGTCAACTGAGACTCCAGGAAGTCACTGCACCTGGCCATGAGAGAGTCCTGCATGTAAAGGCTCTTTGTACAGATTAAATAACCAGTTAATGTGTGATTAGTGATCCAGTCTTTGTGCTGAGCTAAGCTAACCAGGTGGCTGTTGCTTAATATTTGTTGTACAGACTCTAGAGCATTGTCTATCTTCTCATCTAACTCTCAGCAACTTTCCTAAAATGTCCAATCATTTCTTTAAGAGAAAAAACTGTTGACTCAAAACTCTCTAACCAGGCTGGGTAGAGCAGTAACACATGAAATGTTGTGTTGAAGGACTCCCATGTTAAATAACCTCCCTGCCTGCCGCTGTCTGGTGCTGGACCTCCACAGTCGCTGCTGCTGCCGTGGCCTCGTCATCCGATTGACCAGTAAAATGACAGATGCAGGGCCGTTCCACCACTGCTGACTTGCTTTATTTCCAGACTGTAAAAGGATATGATCCCCCCCACCCTCCCTCCTCATGCTGCCATGTCACCTAGTACCTTCAGCTCACTGAACCGTCTCAACCCTGGCAAGTAATCTGTCCACTCTCCTGTAAAAGCCAGACAAAAAGCCAGACGTGCTCCAGGCGTGGAGGAAAAGTGCCTTGCCCACAGGCTAAGCATTAAACTGAATGCTCCAAACACCCCCCGTCACCGCTTTCCCTGCACTTTGCTTCCAGTTTTATGACGTTTATCACTGCTATCTGGCTGCTTCTTCCTAGCCATAACATTGCCCTCACCCACATTTCATCAGATGGTTTAATCTGTGATGACAAAAAAATGAAACAGGGTTTGCGTTATGTAAATATTAGTGCTAAAATGCGACTCCTCCCGTGATGTAACTCATTTGGCATTAATGCTGTTAGTTATTTATATCACATTATGACAGTAGTAAGACTCTTGATGCCTCCTCCACCCCTCATCCCCTCCATCCAGACACTTCTAGAAGTTTATACTCTATATTTTACACCCCCCTCCCTTGACGCCCTCTCTTATTGCACAGGAAAGACTCAACAGATGGCTGAGCACATGCCTGATTTTAAGAGTGGACACTGAAACAGGGGAACTGTGGGAGTTCCAACCTTCAAAAAAAGCTAGGCAAGCGGATGCATCCATTTTTAGTTTTTAGTATTATGGGAGGGAATGGATATCCCACAGAGGGCCGAGGAGAGGGCTGAAATGTACCTGTGTCATGTCATGTCACCTGCCACATCACAAGAATGATAACAGGAAAAAAAACACATTTCATTACCAGTGAGAAAGAAAACTGTGAAAATTCTTAACAGTGTACAAACCACAGGTGTGAGTTCCTCTTTTGTGTTTCTGACATGTGATCACTGAAGATTAGCAACCAGATTACTAATGATACAGATCATGGTTACATAACTTTATAGAAGTAAGTTACATGTTATATCATTTCAAAATTCTTAAAAGTTTGTCTGGAAAGGCCTCCCTTCATTTTAACTTTCATTCTGTGAAACTGTATTTTTCTGTAAGCTTTTGTTTTCTTGTATTTGCGTCACCATTCCCCATTATTAGGAAATGTCTACATAAAAACGCCCCAAAGAGGCTGTTTTCCATCGGATACAATGCATAGCAAAACACTGAGGGCGTACATATTTACAAAAAAGCCAAGGTCAGATTGAATGGCCCATGAGGATGTGACGGACACTGTAACCTTGGAGAGCAGTTTGAAAACTTCTGGCCGTCATTAATCACAAGGATGCCTTTAGCTAAAACCGCTGACAGAAAATAGTTCCATTACAGATAAAAGTGCAGCTTCTGTGTCACTTAGTTGTAGTATTTTCTGCTTTTAAACTCACTTTAATGAGGAAAATAGTGCCAAAGGCCATAAACCATTTGAAAGTTGGTGTTACACTAAGGATAAGTACAATGTTTTTGTTGTGAAGCCGTTCATTAGCTGTTATGATTGACGGTGACATGTCTTGAAGATACACCCCTCAAACTTGCCTGCATTAGGAGAGGAATTCGTCTGCTGCCCTGTCAGTGCGACCACATGTTGTTGTAATCTACTGTATGTAGGAGCAGCTTCACATGTAACACATTATCTTGCTGTCTGACAGGTCAGAACAAGATGAATACACCTTCATTTTGGATGAGTGGAGATGTACAGAGCACAGTCTGACAGCAAGTCCTATTTATCATTACAAGCCTTTAATAAACCTCACTGAGAGCAATTACCGTCATCACCTTTCTGCTCAACGGACTCATTAATGACCCTTCGCCCAGTGGTTTAAGAAGTAGTCTGAAGATTTATTAAGGTCAAAGTTGCAATGCTAAAATGTAAAAATATTCTGCTGCAAGTAAAAGAGACAAGTTTTATCAGAAAAAATATATCATATATGAAAAGTGTTTGTCACACAATAGCCCTTTTCATAATCTTGTCATATTGTATGTATTATGCCATTAGATTCTCTGAGCATTTGTTTGGTGTCCATTTTTTATTTATCCTAGCTATTTTGAATTACTAGGACCTAATAAGTTCAGTAAATAAACTTCATCATGTACTTTGTCTTGTCCTGTAATGGTCTCATATGTGGATGCATATGTGGGGAAAATTTAAACTATTTAATCACTGGTAGGTATTTTAATCATATTTTACATGACATAACATATAAAAGAAGCTGTCAAATAATGTTCTAATATTTCTCTGTAATTTATTGTGAGGTAGAGGAACACAAATTAAACAGAAATACACATAAGTTCAGCATAAGCATAGTACCTTAAATTAATATTTTCTGCAGTTTTATGTGACTTGCGCAATTTGGGGATGTCAGACGACTGGTATTTTTCCAGAACTATACTTTTTCTGTTACTGATAGCAGTAACTTCTCAGGTTGTACTTTCCCTCTCCTGAGAATGTACAATGGTTTTATTGAGGCTGGCTAAACACTATTTCTAAAGACGGCATATCCCTTGTTTGTGCTGGCATGGCACAGTGTTTGGAATTGCAATGTTCTGTAAATATGACAAAAACATCAGAGGGCTGGGATTCAGCACCTGAGATATCCCCAGTACATGTACTCAGCTGGTAAACCCCCTAATGTCCTGATATTCTAGACTTTAGAAAACCTCCTGAAGTGAAGCACAAACTGTATATTTACAACAGTGTGAACATCTTTTCACCTTCACATGGCCAGTTTTGGTGGCATTATTTATGAAGACTTTATAGTTAAAATGAGTATTTTATTTAATGAATTTATTTGTATTTATAAAAGACTATATGACTTTCCACAAAAATGAAATGATATTTCTGATATAGCGGCTGTGTTTATTCAAAGGGCAATTTTTCATTTCTTAAAATGAGTTAATATTGCCACCTAGTGGTTATAGTTGGATTTGTTTTGAAGAGTGACTTGGATAAAAGAAAAAGACTGCTAAGGAACAATGTTGTAACTCAGTGTACAAAAAAATATTATTAATACATTTAAGTCTTAGTTGTTTAAGATCAAGTTTTATGTCTCTGGTCTCCAAAAAGAAATAAACTTATTTAAACTCATTTTTCTATACTTAGCAGATGTGATTAATTTATTTGCTTCCAGAAATATAATCAGCATATCTGGTATATTATTCTCAGTGAGAGAGAATCTGATTTCTTTTGCTGTGTTGCTCAGATTGATGGTTTTAAAAAAAACAAAAATCCTAACCTGTTTTAAAGAAATGTTGTGCAAACAGAATGTAACGTAAAATTAAAACATTTGCATTTTCTATGCATATTATGCATATAAAATAGATACCTGCTTTTTATCTGTGAAATCCCCATGAAGAAATAGATATCATTCTATCTCTGTCTACCAAAGTAGTACATTGAAACTGAGATATCAGATGGCTCCCAGTAAATTTTAGGTCACCAGCTTGGTTTTGATCTGCAGCAGCAAACCTTGCAGAAGATAAATCATCGAAGGGTTTATCTTGCTATCTATCTTGCACATCTTACTCATAGATCACTTTCACCCAGAACATACACAAAACAATTCATGTTCACCTCCATCAGTACCATTAAAAGTGTCTTTACCACAGCAGCTATCAGCACTGCAAAGACAGCAACAAAGTGTGTTCTGCTCTACAAAGATAACAACAGTACTATTTCCTGTTGTTTGGGGCACTAAGTGAGATGGCAGCGGTGATAAGAGAAACTAAACTGCCCGTTGTTCAGCGGCCTAACCACTGTTCAAATGTCTTCAAGGTGTTTAACTGATGCCTGGTGGCCACATTTGTCCCCTGGAAAAAAATCTGTAATTACTGCTTTCAAAACAGCCGTAGACTGATTGATTACAGTTATTTCTGCGGATCACAATCACAGTAACTCCCAAATTATGACCTATTTAGGGGAGTTTCATGTGGTATTACTTTATTCTGGCCTCAGACATGGACTTTGTGTGGATAAATGCGTCACACATCTGATGCAGGGTGCAGACCTCTGTGCGATTGTTTTGTTGTTTGTACTGCAGCTGCAGGTGAGACAGAAACTGACCTGTCGAGATGTGAGAGATCAAGTAAATATCATCTGCATACACACTGTGAAACCTGCACAACTCAGGTGGACACGTAAAACATAGAATAGTGTAAATTTGCATGCATGCTTCATTCATCTAACCCAGGGTGCAGACCTCTCTGTGTCGAACCTCTACTGGATGTTTTGCTGTTTGTTTAACAGTTACAGGTAAACTATGTAAGGACTAAGTCTGGCAGATCAAAATCACCTGTCGATACAGAAGTGTGTTTTGAAGGTTGCTGGTTCGATACCCGGGTGCGCAGAACGAAGTTTGAGGAATGTTAGGACCCTCTGTTTTCCAGTGGATGGTCAATGCAATGGATTTACTGATATTGATGTATCTTGTTGTAATCAAGATTCAGATCAATCACACCTGGTGATGTCTGCATTACATTACAGGAGGACACAGGTTCGTCTTATGTTGCTTATTAATTAGTTTTGCCATCTTCAGCTGAGTATTTGTTTTTTTAAAAAAACAGGATGTGTCATTGTAGTGCTATTTAGCAAAATGTATGTTTAAAAAACAAGCGTTTCGGTCTTTTTGTTTGTTTGTTTATTTGTTTTTGTTGCGAAGCAGTGTGCCTGTAACTTAACCTAGCTAGCTGTTAGCCACCTTACTTACTAACACTTTTAAACTAATTGCCTCTGTTTTTTAAGGTTTTTACTTGGAACTCCTAGTCACAGATTGGTGGTTTATTTCTTCGTAGACATTTTTAATCGACGTTAACTTTTCTTTCATACGAAGCTAACGAGTGTTAGCCGGAAGCTAGCTGGCTAGTTAGCGAACGCAGGATAATTCACTTTAGCTAACACTTCCGTGATGTGGTTAGCGGTGGTAAGAAAAAATCTAATGTTTTGAGTCTGAAACTACGAGATAGTGGTGAATCATTTAACAAGGCAGCGATGTGAAGGATTAAGCCCACTCCTGTACTAATGCTATACAGCGTCCCTTCGATAGCTCAGTTGGTAGAGCGGAGGACTGTAGTGGCTAACAGCTGAAATCCTTAGGTCGCTGGTTCAAATCCGGCTCGAAGGAGACACCATTTTTTTTTCTTTACATTAAGATAAAATTATCTTTCCTTGATCCCACAGTGGGGTCTACACCTATGAGACTCCCCGACTAAAACATATATGGGCCCTACAATAATACTAATACTACTATTAATAATAATAATAATAATTTTTCACTTATCCAAACGGCATACGAAAGTGCTTCACAAAATACACAAGACTGAACAAAAATTACATTTAAAATAACTATACAAGGTTTAGTTTCAATAAAAGGAAAAAACAAAATATTTGTATAGATTATTTCAGGCTTGTGGTGCCATTTGACATCATGAAGGTATACAGTGTCCATGGGGAAATATAATTTTGACATCTCATACTTAATTGCTGTGTTATACTTTGACTTTAATACATTTCAGTGTGAAATATTTTACTTTTTACTTCTTACTATTAATTTGATAACTACTTTTTGCACAAGAAATTATATGATGTTGCGATTACTTATCTGACAAAAAATGTAATGTTCTCATATTCACGAGATACTTCTGAAAACCAAATGATACATTGTTCTATAAAAATATAAGAGTGAAATTAATCATTCTGTGGAGTGGGTCCTTATACTTTTGATGCTTTCAGTGCATTTTACTTGTAATAGTTCTCTACTTTTACTCAAGTAACATTTTGAATTGAGGTCTTTTATTTTGGAGTGCTTTTAGACTACGCTACCTCACCTTTTAGTATTGATTAGAGGAGTACTTCTTCCAGCACTGATGCATGGTATGTAATAGAGTACCCGTTTGCTCAGCTTAATCATGTTTGTGTGTATCTCAGTTGTTTGTAGACTTCTACCATTCAGTAACAGTAAAGAAGTCAACAAATCAATGCAGAAAACTGAATTCAGAAGCTGCTAAGTTTGAGGTCATTTTGAAAAGGCTCGGATTGCAGCGATGCAAATAATTTTTTCCCTATGAAATCAATCACTTCATGATAATGTCTTTACTGTAAGACTGAAATATTTCAGATTTCTGCACCTCATGCTACCATCTGCTGTGAGCTTTTTTTGTAACCTTTGAATTTATTGACCAAGGCAGGTCAGTGATATACCACTTCATCCTCCTCAGGTTTTTCCTCACAGCACCTCAGGGTGGCAGAGTGGTCTCTCGCCCTGGACAGGTAGGTGCTGTCTAACTGGACTCAGAGGCTTCTGTGAAACTTCCATCCTCGGGTTACACAGAGAATAAAAACTGTGAATGTATGTAACAGATTCCTCTCTGTTTACACTGAGTGTGTTTGTAATTTGCATACTGGACTGAAAGACAATGAAATACTAAATAAATGTGCTACTAATAAAACCAGATGAAAGATGTGCAAACAGAGGAGGATATTCAGTATTTCAGCTGTAACCAAACAAAAGAGGCAGCTTTAATGACTGTTAATCCATTAATGAATGTGTATTTTATTTGACCATTACATCACTGTACACATTGACTGCAGCTGAAATGATAAGTTGATTAATCAATTGATTAACGGAAAACAATTCAGCATCTATGTGGGCAATGGGTCAGTTGTTTCAGTAATTTATTTCAAGCAAAAATGCTAAACATGTATTGCTTTGACCGTCCGATATTCATTTCCATATATGATATGCCCGAATTTTAATTTGATTGTTAGATAAAATAATATTTCTGATATTTTATGCACAAAATGATTTGCTGAAAAAATCATCAGAAGATTAACTGAAAAATACGTAGTTGGTTGCAGTCTGCACCTACAATACAAATGCTCAAACTTGTCATTTGCAGAGTAAATGGCGTCATATTTTGAAATTACAAACCAAACAAACTGTTGAGGAGCTTCTGTTCCCTTTCAGTAGTTTGACAGTTAGATACACATACTGACATACAACAACTCACTTACATTAGATAATGATTAATAAACATACTTAAAGTATTTCTCTTGATTGAAGGAGTTCTGTAATTTAAAGGCAGTGGTGATCTCATGTCACATAGGTTTCCCATCGTAATATTACCTTACACCATATAACAGGATCATATCAACACTGCTAAAGCAACTATCACCAGAGGTATCAGAACATTTACTAAAAGTAATCATGTAGTAATAACAAACCAGAAATAAGTTAGTGTATCACTAGGTGAAGTATTTTCTCTCAACCACAAACATAAATGCAGGGACAAATTAACAGGAATAGTGAGAAGAAAGCAGTGCTTACATGATCATGCAAATTGCAGCTTTAAAAGCTTTTATTGTTGTAGTGCTTAAATTGTAATCATCATCATTAAATCAATCAATGATGTCACATAATTATACCAGAAAAAACAGCATTTAATCACAGAACAGTTTTAGCAACATCATTAAAAAATATCTGCAAAATGGTGCATCGCTGAGGTAGTCATGTGGTAATAAAAACTAAATCAGTCACATTTTAATGGGACAAAAAAGTTAAGATAAATATAACTTCTGAACAGTGGTGTAGGGCAAACTATACGTAAGTTATATGTTTCTCTGTGTGTGTGAACACACGCGCAAGTGTATTGAATTAGCAAGATTTCCATGAATTTAGTCTGCAAGGGTCAAACAAAATGTTGGTTGGTTTTCCTTTAAATCTACAAAGGTCTCAATAAATGATGTTTTTAATTTTAGTTATTGCAAAATAAAACTGGACATGCTTTCATTCAAGACGAACTCGTTTCCTCGGCGATGCTGGAGGCTCCAGAGAGAAGGCAGTAGGAGAGATGGGACGGGACTCGGGGATGTACTCTGTCTTATACTTTTCAATATACGGTTTGGCCACATTCCACACCTGGTTAGAAAACATGATCATGTTAAAAATCACTATTTTCCCTTGAATTTACATTCCTGTGGTGCTTATATGGACATATAGACTGGACACATTTTAGAATTAACACATTCCTTCATAACATTTTGCACTTGCCTTTTGGTCAAGTAGAAGACGGTGAACAGCTTCAATGTCTGGAGACATGAACCTGTCTTTAATCCACGGTCTGTCAATGGTGCAACATTTGAGAGAATTAGAAGTTGAACAATGGGTAAATATTAACCATCCTGCACATCATTTCAGTGGACTGAGAGTTGTGTACTTTTGCTACATCTGTTTGACTTACTTGACCACACTGCGCACAAGTTCATAGACCTTCTCCAGCGGAGTGGTGGTACGAAGTGGGCGGAGGAACTCAATACCCTGACAGGCCGCCAACAGCTCTATGGCAAGAACTAATCACAGAAGAGAAAAAGCATGAAATGTTACAAACTAGTTTACCTTTTCAGTGAATTTACTTTACTATACTATTTAAAAACATCTTTAAGTTTAGTCATAACAGTACATTGACCAACTTAGGTTGAATATTACATTGAATAAAACAGTTATTAATTCACAAATATAACTTTCAGGTTTCAGGGTTCTCTTGAATTCAGTAATAAATGTTTTATTAAAAGGTTTCTTTAAATGTCAGGCAACATAGAGATGCTTCACTTGATCCAATATTTGAATTAGTTTTGCAACATGTGTTGTTGCATTTTAACCATCCAGTATTTAAGTCCCAGGACTCAACAAACTGAACACTCCTCCAGTATCATTAAAGATTCATTAAAGGTCTCTATTTTTTAACCTGCAGTTTTAAGATTAACCAGTATATCCACTGGACAAGCTTTGATTCACAGCCATGCAAATGTTTTGCAGTTTTATCACAGTTGGTGTACACCGGCACGATTTTCACCACTGATGATAATAGAACTTAATACAACCGAACTGTGTAGCTGCTTTTGTAGTTTCAGTTCTGTTATTGCTTTAATATTAGTCATTTTTCAAGTAGTGTTTAAGGGCCTTTTGTTTCATTTGATGTCAGTGTAAAGAATGTATCATACACTTATACAATCACACAACACCCAGATTCAAAAACCAAAGATGTCAATGATACATTTTATTTAGTTAATGTTGTTATTGAATCGCTAAGTTATGTCACACAATTACTTTAATGCTATTTTTCCCTTAACAGAAATTAGCCAGTAATGTCCAGATTTTTAAAAAGGCTTACCTTGCTCCACATGCTCCACGACCCTCAGGGCCTTCCTAGCTGCCCAGCCTCCCATGGACACATGGTCCTCTGTGGCAGCACTGGTAGACAAGGAGTCCACAGAAGAGGGATGACACAGAACTTTATTCTCTGAAACTAGATGAAAAAGATATGGAAATAAGAGTTTAGGTTCCTGCAAAACATTAAGTGAAATAAGCACAGCTAAATATGATAAAACGCTATTAAACATTATACCACCATCTTTTTTATTAAAACATTTTCTTTAAAATTCATTATTAAATATTAATACCTATGTAATTCTAGCCACAAAAATATTAGATTTAACCTTCATTTAATAGTGACATAAGAGTCATGTAATTGATGTTCACACTCCTTTTTATTTCTTAGTTCACTAACCCAAGGCAGCAGCGGTGCAATGAGCAATCATGAAGCCTGAGTTGAGTCCTCCCTCATTGACGAGAAAGGCAGGCAGCTCACTCAGGGAGGGATTACACAACCGTTCAGTCCTCCTCTCACTGATAGAGGCCAGCTCATGGACTGCAATCGTTAAAAAGTCAAGGGCCTAAGAGAAAGCAAAGGGGCAATGAGAGAAATTAAAACAAAATCTACAGCAAATACCAAAAAGATGTTTTATGAGTCACAAACAAACCTTAGCTGGGTATTCGCCGTGGAAATTTCCACCTGAAATGGTTTCACCTCTTTCTGCAAATACCATCTTACAGAGCAGTTAAGAAAAACAATCAAGTATACAAAGTAAACCAAGATTTTTTTATTCACTAAAGTCTAGTTTTCTAAACATTATATCAATGGATCGAGGATACAGGATTGTCAGTGGCGCTGTTGATTTCTGTGTTGATGATGTTCTGGACAAAGTTTATTGTGTCATTGACGACTCCATGAACCTGTGTACAGAAACAGAAACAGTATGCTCAAAAACTGAAGCACTCCGCTGTAACTCAGATGGGATCCAACACAGAGTTTTACCATTCCCAACCCAGGAGTATAAGATCCCATAGGAGAAACTTGTGATTTTGGAACATAAAAATAAACTAGACTTGAGGTTACCTGGGGACAGCATCGCATGGTGTAGGCATCCTGGACTCTGTCACAGAACCGGTGGCTCTCTGGACACACCGACACCAGATGAGACAGTAAATACTACATTATTAAGAGTGCAATGCTCTCATAATATTGCCAAAAGCAATACTTTATTAATCCCACTGGCAAGCTACACTCTCTCAGTTTGGCCCATTCAAACTATTTATGAGCTGTGGTCTGCCACAGTGTAGTGCTCCAGCTTTGAAACCAGTACCTTGATCAAGGGAAGTGGAAGGAATATTTTTTGCTCATAACTCCATAAACACCAGGGTGCAGTAATTTTGCTGTGAGGCCACAGTGCTGTCTGTGATTATTATAAAATGCAGTGTCATTTGTCTGTTTTAGAATCTGGATCCTGACCTGCAATCTGTGATGGGTGGTGATCAGAGTCCAGCAGCGAGCGGAAGCGCTGGGCCACCTCTATCTGACCTGGGTGGGGACGCAGCGTGTGGATGTCTGCAGGCGGACACCAGAAGATGAAGAAGGACGACTCAGTCTTAAACTTTGAGCTAAACAGTTCGGTCTAGTTTTGTGACTTTGCGCTACTCACCACTGTCAAAGGCCTTGGTGGTTCCCTTTAGCACTTCCAGGGTCAGAGCAGCAATGATGTCTGCCTGCCGAGCAATCGCCTGGGCTCGCTCCACAGCCTCCGCCCCCAGAGATGTGATCATCTGAGTCCCATTAATCAGAGCCAGACCCTGTAAGGAAAATATTGACATTGAGATGGATGTATGAAAGATTGTATTGTATTTTTCTGTAAACACAAACACTTCTCTTAATTTTGATTCTGTGTCTGACAAATCACAGTACATTCCCAGTGAACCCCGGGTCATTAGTGCACGAAAATCAAATAGGAGCAAACATGGTGGGCTCCAAGCATTACCTCTTTAGGCTTTAGTGATATTGGCTTTAGTCCATGGGCCTCCAGGACCTATCCACAGATGAAAGGAGGAAAAACATTTAAAAGGTTGAGGGTCATCAAAAAGCAAACATGTTGTCCTATTGGACCATGCAACCTTTTACTCTTCCAAGCAAAAGCACATTTCCTGCTGCATTAAGCAACACATTGTTGTACAACCAATTCTTACTTACATATTTGGCATCTGCCCATCCACTCTTGGGAGACCACATCTTCCCCTCTCCCATCAGCCCCAGGGCCAGGTGAGAAAGGGGTGCCAGGTCTCCACTTGCACCCACTGTTCCTTTTTCAGGGACGAAGGAGAGGCAGGAGGCTGCCAAGAAAAATTGAGTTAAAGATAAATATTAGTTTTATGACATGTCAGCTTTCCCATTATTGCACACTTCAGGTCAGTCAAATTCAATAGTGATTGGTGGTTTACCATTGAATGCCTGGATCATGGCATGAAGGGTTTCCAGAGAGATTCCACTATGCCCTTTGGCCAGAACATTGATCCTCAGAGCGAGCAGCATGCGGGTCCTCTCTGGGCTCAGCGGATTTCCCACACCTACAACACCATGGCGTAACAATGACGATGCAGATATTAAAGTCTAGACACTGAGCGGGCTTTAAGTTTTATTACCTGCTGAGTGAGACCGCACCAAGTTCTCCTGCAGCTCCCTGTGGAACAAGAAGTGCATGGCCATCAGTCAGCACATAAAAACGCACATTCTCTAACCAGAGATGAAATGTTGACATATAACAAATATTGTCTTTACTTGAGCTTGCTGACCGGAATGACCGTTCGGGCAAATTTGCCGAAACCTGTTGTGATTCCATAGACAACTGAAGGAACAAAGAGAGAGAGCTAAACACACAAGGTCGTCGATTTCTGAAATACTGCAATAATGTAGTTGGTGGTTAACATCTGATCTCAACCTTTGTTTTCTTTGACAATGGTATCCAAAAGCTCTCTGGATTGCACAACTTTTTTTTCTGCCTCTGGAGTCAGCTGAAAACATTGACAAAGGCTATGATCACGTTAAGTCAAAGATTACCAGCCATGACAGCAAAAAAACATTTGTCGATCATTACCTTTATCTTGTAGAGTCCCCTTCCTAAATTGACCAGATCTGTCGAGGTCAGGCTGTTGCCATCCAAGGAAATATACTGCACAGGGAGACGAGAGTTAAACAGTCTTCAGTTTAATATTTTTCAATTTTAACAGTGGATGGGTAAACACTTACTTCTCCAGGTTCTCTGTATGCTGCTGTACTGTTTCACATGGTTTAATTAAGGATAAAAGTCATCCAAATTTAATGCTGCCATATAAACTCTATTATAGTAAGAAACTATGAAACCCCCAAAATAATATATTACACATATATCTCTTTCAAAAGTCAGTATTATTTACAATTGAGGACTGAAGCTTGAAGTGTGAACAAAATGAAAAACTGATTTAACAGAGCATATTTGGTACAAACTACATAGTCAAATACTCTTAAAAATTAATATGGCACAAATGCTGTAGCGGTGTAAGGATACAGATGGGAAACTCCAGGCTCACACGGGATAAAATCAGGAGACATGGTGTCGCCCTCAATGGCTGTAAGTAGAGATAACACACATTTTATGCATTTGCTCTTATTGGAAGAAGATGGTTATGGTTTACAGCTAACCATGCGCAATTACGCACAGCGCGTGGTAAAACATCTCCACTGCCCCCCAGTGAGATGAAAATATATCATATATTATGTTTCCAGACTTATATTTTAATATTATTATTACCAAGCTCGACAAAGTCATTATCCTCCAGAACATCCTCGATGGTGTCATCCGCGTCCAACAAACCCAAACCCTGACACCTGCGCACGGCAAACCGTCTGTCCTTCGCAGACGTGAGGCCGCCGTTGTCCGGCTTGTTTTTCATGTACCGCTTTAGAGCTTCATGTCCGAGCCACCGGATGGTGTTGGAGGTGTCTCGGCAGGGCACCGTCAGCCACTCATCTCGGACGTGGACAGTAAAACGAGGCATTGCGCTTCAGCGGGACTCTGCAGCACTGAGCGCTGCTCGCCTCCCTCCGGTGATCCACCTTCAGCAGCCTGGAGCTCAGCCGCCAATCAGAGGCTCCAGAGGGGGCCACGCCTCGGCGGTCACACAGGTCGCTCACACGGATGTTTGGACATGTCGACCCAAAATGCGTTCACGTGATTTTAAGCACAGACATGTATCTGCAACTAAAAGCTTGAAGTACTCAGCTGTTTGAGGGAGCCAGACGTGTTGAGTGAATCCTGACAAGTTGGCAGGTGGATTTTACTAAAAAGTAAAGTGTAGTCACATTTTTCCTGCCAATATGCAGCAATAAAATCTGATTCTAATTAATTCAGTTCCAACCAGAAACCTCTCAGCCAACTGTGTGTTTGTATGATGTTTTTGGCTGTTTCCTCAAGAATTCTCCCAGTGTTACTCTGAAAAAATGAGCTTACAAAAAACATGCAGGTAGAAGTCAAAAGGTTTTTGCATTATTTTTATTTGTGTAAATTTAGAGTTTCACAACACCTTTAGTTAGGCTATAATAATGGCACACGAACCCGTGGCTCCAGGAATGACCACAGTGGTTTTTAATGGTTGAAGATTTAGGTTCCTTCATCAAACCTGAGCAGCTTTATTAAAGATCCTGCTCTATCTTTGAGCAGAAATGTGTCCTGCCAACATTGTTGCCTGAACTTAACCACTAACCAGACCTTTACCTGATCCTAAACTCCTGTTTTACTCTGTACTCTTCTGAGCAAACGTGGTTTTATAACTAATCAAAATGTGTTTTAAAAAGTGAGTGAGTCAGCAAAATATTACAAACATTTGTACTCTAGTC
>JAOXYL010000090.1:8803920-8818542 GCA_028564955.1 Terapon puta | reverse complement strand
TGACATTCCTGTTTGCTATCTTTGCTATAACCCCAAAGGCTCAACTACAAGCACAAACTGGTATTTAATAATCTATTCCAGTTAATAATGTGTTTACGTTGGAGCTGTTACAGAGGAAACCACATTAGACGTGTATCCACTCAACGAGAAAGGCCTTAATGCTACACTCGCGCTGTCTGTTTACGAGGGCGCAAAAAAGTGAGATCAGAGGAAAACAAGCGATTTACAGAAATCGTGTGCGAGTCCAACCTACGAGAGGGGGGAAGAGGCCCTAAGTGATGCCATATGCTCCAATAATTCCATTAATAATGGGAGCAGGGCTGGGTCCCTCCACAACACTGGCTCACTTCTCTGAGGTGACACAGGGGAAAGTAGGGGGGAGGGGGGAGAGAAGACCAGGGGAGAGAGAGGCAGAAATTGATTTCATATGTTTTCTCTCCATTTGGCGTTCCAAGTGCTTGAGGACCCCCCCCCCCCACCCCCCCCCCTTTCTCCCTGTCTCTCTCTCTCTCTCCCTCTGCAACCCCCCCCCACCTCAACAACAACCCCTCCTCCCCCCGTCACCCCTGTATTCTGAAGGAGAAACCACAGACTTCCTTCCTGCTCCGTCAGTTTGTTTTTCCAAACGCCAATACGCGTCCATTTACCGCTTCAGCATGTTTCGCATTACCCGAGCCCTCAGAGCCGTTCTCTCCAACCAGTGTTTTTGTTTTTAAAAAATAGTTGTCTTCACTCACTTTTCCTATTTACTCTCTGCGTCCCCCGTCCCCTCTCCCCCCTCACCCAACCTCGCAGACTCCCTCCGGTTTGCTGCTGGCTCACAGTCCGCTGTTGTCAGGCATCCACTTCTGGAGCAGCCTGAGCCCCGTCGCCCCGCTCAGCCCCGCCCGGCTGCAGGGCCACAGCTCCCTTTTCCAGGTAAGAAATGCACGTGGGTGGAGGCCCGTCGAGGAAGAGAGAGGGACAAAAATAGCAGGAGATGAGAACAGAAGGTGTGCTTTTTTTTTTTTTTTTTTTGATAGTGTTTGAAAGCCGAGGAGGAAGTTGTGAGGCCACGCAGGTGAAATTAACACACTGCAAAATCCCCGTTCTTCCCAGCAGTGAGCTAAGATTATGACAGGATAATTATTCAAGGAGATGTCTCATTTCCAGACAGCAGGTAATAAAATGATGATCTCTGGTTTTTATGGCCTCATACAGCGTGTATGTACATTCACACTTCCCCTCTATTATGTCCTTCAACTGAGGTGTTAGACTTTACCAAAGTGCCTCTTGAGCATCTAGATTCAGTGTGTTTACCTGACAGGAAGCGTGTATAAAACTTAAAACCAAGATGTGTGTGAGACACCAACGTTTGTGAAACTAGTCGAGACATAGTAAGCAGGTCCAGCAGAGGTGTCCTGTTTCACCGCTTGTGAGAGGGAGAGGAAATCCTGTGAATACTTCCTGTTTGAGCCCAGGGGAGCCAGTCTGAACAGGGTGGACTGGTTTGAGAGCTGCTCCTCATTTGTGAAGCACACACACACACTTACACACACACACCCTCTACACACACACACACACACCACACCGGATTCTTTGTGCACAAATAATGTCGACTTCTCCTTCTGTGGCGGAGGTACAGGGGACAGAGACGAAAAGGAAGAGGCACAATGAATAAAAAAACAGGAAACCAGAGCAGTGACAATGCTGCAGTTCCTCACCGGAAAGCAGCTTTCATAGAGCCTCCGTCCCCTCCTCGCTAACTCTCAGCCCCTTTCTCTTCCTCCACAGTTCCCCAGCCTAATCAACGGACACATGCCTGTCCCCCTGCCAAACCTGGAAGGAACACCCTCCTCCCTGCTCCTGTCCCCTGCCACGCACAAATCCTGATCCAGGGTCTGTGAAAAACCTCCCATCTTCATCCATCTCTTGTTAAAAGTTCAGTCATCATCAGCAGCAGCAGCCATCTCTTGTCCATCTTTGCTTCAGAAAAGTCCTGCGAGACAGTATGTGACCTCACTTTTTTTTTTGCACTTGAGTTGCTTCAGATTCCAGTGGTTGAAAGCACTTGGTAAAAGCCATACGCCACGATGTCTGTGAGACGCCTGGCTCTTTGTGATAAAATACAGCACATTTCCACATGACCCTGTCCATGATGGACAGTAGTGACTTGTAGCTAGCTGCGAAAGACTAGCCAGCCGCTCATCCTGCGCAGATAGCTTGGTTGTTTTAATCTTGTAAGAAAAAAAAAAAAAAAAAGTAAAAAAACCTTTTTCCTCCCTTCAATGTTCACCACAATGTGAAACTGGTAGTTTCACTTGCGTGGTATTGTATGTATTGTATGCACTATGCTTTTCCGATAGTACCGGCTGTGCCTTGTTGTCCTATTTTTCTTTTAAAATCTTTTAATGAAGACGAGATTTCAAATCAATGAAAAACTTTGTAACACTTGTAATGTTCTTTTTTTTATACTGGACTTGGTATACAGTTTGTATTCTGTATAATTTTGTATTGTGAAGAATGACTTGTCATTTTCAATAAACAAAGCATTGAATGCTTGAACACAGTGCACTGAATTTAACATTTCACAGCTACTAAAACATGTGGAGTGTCTGAACATCAGGAAAGGAAAACCAAACAAACTCATGATTTCTTGTTTAAACTTTAGATTTTATTTTCTTTACTCTGGAAAAAAATCTCATATGGGAGGGCATCTGCAACGAAATCCCACACCGATAACAATTATCCACAAATAAAGTTAAAGAATATCATACAAAACATCTCTTGTAACACTGTTAAATAGACTCAGTATCGTATTCACTAGGGGCAGGACTAGAGCTAGTGCTCCCTGACGGAGGAGTTCGGTGGCTGTGTGCTTCCTCATATAACAGAGCAGGCATGCAACACAATGATGGAGGCAATCCAGAAAAAAAAATGGATCCATTTTTACAGTCGATGAGATGGGAATGGCAGAAAGGAGAACACGTCTGTAATGCACAAAGGCGGCATGACAAGATTTCAACACTGGGAATTCACTTTGCACCTTCTTCTGTAACAAGACTGAAGGAGATAATGTGTCAGATTGAGGTGGAAAAGCACAAGGAGGTTGTTCGCTGTAGTTATTTATTTTCTGAAGAATTTAGGAGGCTTAACTATTCTTGTAATGCCCTTGTTAGTAATTCTACATTGCCTTTCCACATTTGTTCATTGGTCACGACAGAGACCACAGCGTCCTGGAATGATACGGCAGCATCTGACAAGAATGTGATCTTTCTGCACAGAGCTTGGCAGCACTGCTCTCACATTAGCCTCCAGTTAGGATAAAATTATCACTTATATCAAAGCCGGCCTCAAAAACCTTCAGAGTCAATGGTCACAGATGATGAGTGCAGCTGAGAGCGGCACCGTGGCAACAGAGACAGAAAATCAAACCCCTTTTTGAGTTGCTACAGAAACATCCCTCTGCTTGCGTGTGTGTGTGTGTGTGTGTGTGTGCGCGCCTTACACACCCACAGACACACAGAGGAGCTTCAAGGTGGAGTTTTGTTTGTATGAAAATGGAAATAATGACAAAAAATATCACTAAAAATACCACCACTTCAAAAAAAAAAAAAATTAAAAATCTATACACATTGCATGTACTCATTAAAGTGACTGAGCCAGTTAGAATTCTAGACAGTAGTTGTATTTAGCAGCAAATCCTCTTCTCAATAAATATAGATGTACAGTATATAAATGTCTCTCTTGGGCCAGGTTCAGGCCAAACCTGAAAAGGGGAAAGGGGGTGGGGGGGTCGCACTGTGGACGAGTTTCCCAAGTAGTTTGGGAAGGGTGGTGGGGTGATGACGACGATGATGCTCCACGCCAACATCCATTTTGGGTTACTGATCCAGCGGCGAGACTGTACGGCCAGGAGATCCTTCCCAAATTAAAAAAATAAATACAGTCCAGGGAACCTAAAACAGCATGCTTTGTCTTCTGCTCTTTCCATTTCCTGAAGGGAAACCAAGAAAAAAAGCTTAAATTATTCTGTTTTATTGAGACGATGTTGCTTAAATTTTGGGGCAAGACAGAAAGAGAAAGTATAATACTAGTGTGAGTTCAGTGAGTTACTCTGTGGCTTCTTTGTATGCACCATTCAAAGTGAGTTGAATTAGCCATTAGCAGTTCCTGTTGGACTCACAATTGTAGAGACAACTATTGCTGAATCACTTTGATACTGAAAAAAATTATTAGAATTATAATATTATTAATATAATTATTATATTTAAGCATTTATGGACATTCATTTTGCACATGAGAAATAAAATCCTCAGAAAGAGTAAATCACACTGAATCTGAAAAAAATCTTTGTATGTGAACACTGAGATGTTTGTGGCAAAATACGGTTCATGTTAATAATAAGGTCACAATATGGTTCAAATAACTGCCTCTGAGTTGTTTCACAGTCACTGCTTCAGCTGTTGTATTAAGGCCAAATGAGCAGCCAAACTACAATAACTAACAGCTTTTTTTGTGTTTGTTACACCTGAGCCTTTCATTTCGTGCAGTACCTTTTCCTCACATCTCTCCCTCTGGGCCTCAGCTCTCCCAGCACCCCCTGTGGAGGCGACCTTAAAGTATTCGCCCTCACATTATTCCTCACCTGACTCAGGGTACGATGAGTTCCGGTAGCCGGGATCTCTCTGCAGCTGGACCTCCTTCAGCGTGAATATGGATATATCTGCCAGACATAAAGAGCCAGTCAGCGCGACAGGAATCACATCTTGCCAGCAGAACAGCGTCTTTGTTATGAGGCCGTAACTGATCCTTCGCTGTACGCTGCAATATCCTTCGAGCTGTACCTCGCGCAGGCTGCCAAGTCTGCATTACTGCGTTGCCATGTCATTACTCACTCTCTGGCAGTGTGCGCACACGTGGCCCCAGGCTCCTGAAGTACGGCTGTCTCATTGCTTCATCAGCAGAGATCCTCTTTTTCGACTCGTACTGAAATTCAGGGGGGAAGTAGAAGAAACAGAAAGTCATTAAAGAACTTTAAAAAAAAAAAAAAAAAAACGGGGTCAGCTACGTGTGGTTGCATGCAAATGTGTCGACGTGCCTTGGTGCACTTCTTTCCAAAAATACAGGCCTAACATAGCCTCAAAATGTGTCACACTGCTTTTAACATCGCATTCATGCCTTGCAGATATAACTCGACTCACTTTTAGGAATGACATCAGCAGGTCGATGCCATCAGTGTCCAACCTGCAGTGGAGAGGAAGGGGAAGAGAGGGGCGGGGGGGAGAGAGCGAAAGAGGTCAGTGGAGGTGGGGTGACTCACAGATGCTGGCGAGTGTAAGGAAGGAAACAGAGTCAACTATTCCACAGGATTTCCTTACAGGAAGTGACACAGAACACACACTCCTAAGTAAATAAACCAATACTACTAATGTCTAACTCTAAAATCTAAAAAGCTGTACATGCAGTAGCAGCTCGTCTCCTGTACCTCGGTCTCATTAGAAACATTTGCTCATTCCCATCTCCAATGATTAGAGGGCTAACAAGAGAGGTGAGGGGGAGAGAAAGTGTAATAAACATCTGAAATACATTTAACAAACTTTATCTGATATAATACATAAAAAGAACTAAATATAGTTGGAGAGAAGCAGATGTTTCGAACAGAAGTCTAACCTGGGTGCGTGGTTAATGAGGGGCTGGGCCTTGTATTTGGGGAACTTGTAGGACTTGAACTCGTCGATGGAGGAGATTCCAGGCCAGCTGTCTTCCGTGGGAGTGCCTGTGGAGAGACATTCAATCGACCCTGTTAAAGTCCGAAACGGTCTTTGCCATGGCAGCTGGAGGGGCTTTTCACGCTGCCATGGGGGGCTACATGCCAGGGTTAATGCGATTAAAGGATCATATTAAAAGTTGGAGCGCTTTCCTGTCAGCAGGGGGCAGCACTGACCTAGCAGCCTGAAGATGAGGTGCAGCTCGTCCTCCACTGTGGAGCCTGGGAACAGGGGCCTGCCGGCAGCCATCTCGTAGAATATACAGCCCACACCCCTGACAGGGAGACACAGACAGGTTTAGATTAGGTCTGACTGAAGCTTTAACATCAACTCAACAGCCCAACAGGTCTTCAGTATTTCTACTACCATTAACTTTTTTTAATCAAACCGAATCATACATGAAGTGGCTGCTTTCGATCTGTCCACTGTGTGAAATATCAAATGACGCCGTAGGAATTCATTTTAGAGAGTAGCAGGACACTTTGCAGCAAAAGGGAAACCATTTGGCCAAATTCCACAACAACATGTTCATTAATTAACAACCATGTGCCACATCGGAGTCTCTACACTGTCCATTACAGTCTGCTGCTCCGCGTAAAACCAGCAATTATCCAAACATCTGTCCTTATTCCACTGAAGCGGCGAGAGACTTAAAATAAACAAAAGGTAAAAATGATAAATTCCTGACAGGGTGCTTTCTGCTTCATTACGTTCGCCTCTGCACCTTCGCTGCACTCAGTCATATGGATATAAAGAGAGCCTGGAGTCTACTCAGTGTTTTCTAACAGTTGTAATCACCCCTGTTGAGTGAGGCCCACTCACCACATGTCTATCTGCGTGGAGTACTCGGAGGAGCCCAGCAGCACGTCGGGAGGCCGATACCAAAGCGTTACCACCTCGTTAGAGTATGTTTTAGTGGGCACAGACTTGGCCCTCGCCAGGCCTGTGGAGCAGAAATATGAGCAATGAAAACAGATCCAATGGACAGATTTGGTGGACACTCAAGTGAAGGGTTTCGTTCCAAAATACCAAATATTCATCTTTTTTTAAAACATGGCTCAGTTATATTATGCGGAATTTGTGAAATATAAATGAACACAACAAAAACAGGCTTCTCATCTAAATGGTAGATAATTCATCTGAAAAAGAATCTGACACAGATGAATAATCAGTCAGTAAGTGTTTGTCTTTACCAAAGTCAGCCAGTTTGAGTTCTCCTCTGTCGTTGATGAGCAGGTTCTGGGGCTTCAGGTCTCTGTGGAGAACTTTCCGCCTGTGACAGTAGGCCAAGCCTCGTAGGATCTGGAATAGAAAGATCTGGAGAGAGAGATATACATTAAATCAGCAACAATCATCACACTGATAATATCAATTTCAAACAGTGTGGCCGAGGAAAAGGGATTTTGCACATCGCTACATCACATGCAAATCCAGCGCCTTCCAAAATATAGATTATATGGATGTTTACGGAGAGACAATATTTAAACAAACTAATATTTCAAGTATTTTAAACTGATATTAAAACAAATGTCAAAATATGTACAAAAACAAGATCTGGGCTTAAAAAAAACAGATTAAGCAAACAGATTTTTCTCCCCCACCACTGTCTACACTCAGCCACCAGGGGGCAGACTAACAGTGTTTCTTGTGTGGACACCAGCAGCCACAAAGCCGTGACAGTTGATGAAGTTGGCCCAGCCAGCAGGCCGCCTGCGGAGGCTCACCTTGACATTCTGCATGCTCAGGATGTTCCCGCAGTCGTCCATGTACTGCTTGAGGTCTTTGTCCTAGATGAGAGAGGGGGAGAGAGAGAAAGGGAGGCAGAGGGAGGGCGTGAGAAGAGTGGAAAGGCTAAAGGCACTCAAACTGCAACAGTTGAACTGCTGTGCTCCTGTATTATTGTCCGTAACTCATGAATAATCATGATGTAAACTGTGTTTATTTTAGCATTGTTACGCAGAGTAAGATGACTCATGCAGGAAGTGAGGGCAGAGGTTTCACTGTTCTCACCAGGTACTCGAAGACCAGTGTGAGCGACTTGTCTGTGTGGACGATGTCATGCAGCGTTACAATGTTGGCGTGTTTCAGGTCCTTCAGTAACGACACTACAGGAAAAGAAAGAGCATGACAGTGAGGATGTGATGACACTCACCTTGTTTTCAATCGGATACTAAGTCAAGATCAAATGCAATATTCAAAGAAAAACAAAACACAAGGAAGCAGAAAGCAGAAGATGGCAAGTTACAAACACCTCTTCTTAGAAAACAGTTTAGACTCTTTCCTGCAAATGGTCTTACATTCTCACTTCAAACTATCCACAAAACATCTCTCCTTGAAAAGGTCAACCTGTAGGTCTAGACACTCCAGTTAGTTACAATAGGTGCATCCGGACTCAGGTGCTCATACAATAAAAAACAGCGATTTTCTCAACAAAATGTGGTCTGTCAAAAAAAATGGATCAATCTTTGAGGCTAAAACGCAGTTACGCTGTGTGTGAAACGTTTTTTAGAATTTTGAAAATTCAACACGTGAATCACCAAGTGCAGATGTTACTCTAACATTGCAGCCACATCCAAACACACTGTTCCCACAAACCACCAAAACAACCCGAGAAATCGGCTGCACACGACACATTTTGAATCCCTGCAGGCAGTAATAACTTCAGACCAGCATTATTAGCATAGTCGTACACGCTCATATAATCACTCAGACATAAAGCTGTTACTGTAAATATCCCAAAAAGAAATTGGATCAAATCATTTTGTGTGGTTTCACATGGCTTTTCTTTTTAAAGGTAGCATATTTTTAAACAGGAATTGTTATTTTACTACCACATAATGAAGTAAAAAAGCAGGAATACCGCTCTATCTGGTGCATTGTTTTTAAGATTAGACTTATTTCATACAACAAAGCCAAGGATTCCTGAGAAAAGAGTGATACATTTCTGGAGAAATGGCATTTAAAAGGATGTACCAAAAACTGATCTTGACCACATGGCTGCACTAGAACTCACATTAAACCCAACTGGTGTAATGCATGAGGGCGGTGGTGCGACTGTGAACCTTTATACCTTCTCGGATAGCTGTGCACGGCGCCCCCTCCTCGTGCTCCAACCTGATCTCCTTTAGCGCCACCAGGTTGTCCGTCAGTTTACTCCTCCCCTTGAAAACTGTAGCGTACGTGCCCTGTGGGGACGGGAGGAGAAGACGAGAGGTGACGAAAGGTGGACTGAAGCGGAACACACTGACACAGTTTAAAAGCAAACTGTGTCAGTGTGTGTTATAACCGCTCACTATGAGAACGGAGCACCTGTGAGGAAGTCGTGTTAACGGTGAGCACACACTCTCACGTACCTCCCCCAGTTTGTCCAGTTTGATGTAGGTCTCCAGCTTCCCAAATCCAATTTCTGACTGGAGGAGTGAAAAGGACAAACAGTGTTAATGAGGGCGGCGTCTTTATTAGCACTGACAAGCTTACAGACACTACGGCAAATCCTTCTGACGGCCTCGCAGCAACCGAGGGGGTTGGGGGGGGTGTAAGGAGGTCACACACCCCCAACCAACATCAGCACTAATCTCTTGTGACAAAGGACCGTTGGCTTTTGGCTTTTACAATGTGTTTGTTTACAGGGGAGGGAAGGCAAACTTTATTTATGAAGCATGTTTAATTCACGATGGGAAATTCTAATCTGCTTTAGTGCTCTGACAACTTTAACTCATCTAAACAAAAATGGCTAAATGTTGTTGGTGCCAGCAGCTTTAATGTCCCTTTATTGTGTAATAAAGTAAACCAGAATGTTGTAAACATTGGGAGAAAAAAAAACTATTAAACCATATCACCTCAAACTGTAAGAAATTATAGCAGTGGGTTCTCAGTATTTTCAGACATATTATCACTTGATTTGTTGCTGCCTTAATATGCTTTAGACCTCGAAAACAGAAAGGAAAAGTTATTGCACGACAGTTGAGCCCAAATAAAAACTAAGTGGCCTTTAAACTGACCCTTACATGAAGATGAGTGCAGAGCGAAGCCTTTCAGCGGGAGCATGTATGCAAATGCAATGGACTGGGTGAGGCACGGTGTTTGTTCTGCTTTTGACAGATGCACCGTCTGAGTCAAACCACAAGCCAATTCGTAAAGGCTGCTGATAAAGTGAATGCTGAGGTGCAGTGTAAAGGAATGGCAGCAGCCTGAGAAGAGCAGATTAGACGCTCTGAGGGCAAAGCGTGAGCTCTCACTCTCTCACCTGTTTCTGCTGCCTTTAAATAAAACATACCTCTCACAGCCATCTTTATATTCAGCAGCCTTTCTGTTTCTTTCCCTCTCTTTTTTCCACCTTTTTCTCCTCCACTGCTGGTTCTTACATCAGTGCTGCTCACTTTCAAACGTGGGCAGCAAGTACTGTACATTTACATAAGCACAGTTTGGAGTTATTAGCGCTTGAGTTTCACTCCACTATATTTATCTGACATTTGGGGCTATTATCTACCTTGCAGGTCCAGATTTCAGCTGCAACACTCATTATACAACAAATTTCTGCCACAAAATCAAAATTTGTCAAGTGTAAACCAGGTTGAGTCGGCTTGTGATCAAGTACCCTGATTTGTCACATAATCAATATACTTTTAAGAATGAGAAAGCTAGTTAGTGTCTGTATTGTAATTTGGGCCACTGTTTTTGTCCATTCACCAATATGATCAACAGTAATGGCAGCAGCAGCATTTTTAGATTTACACACACAATGTTACTTAGAAATCACAGTAAAATGCTTGTTAACTGCAGAATTTGCCTCATAATCATGAAGTTTTCTTCAGTTTAAAAAATAAACAGGAATTACTAATATCTAATCTGCCATACGACTAGGCACACTGTTAACAGGCCGAACTACACTAACTTTGTTTTTTTTCAATTGCAAGATCCATTCTCCCTTTAATTCTGCTGTTTCCACTAACTGATGAGACAAATATCTGGCTCTTCAGCAAGGAAACGCTCCACAATGCTCAACCAACTTCTTCCTGCTTAGTGCTGGGCAGGTTGTATGAACTGGGTTAATTACAGCTTGAAAACCGAAAACAACTGGCTGCTGGGGATCTGGAAGCAAAGCTGCCAAGAGCAGAGTTTGTGACTACACAGCCAAAACAACCAGCCGAAAAACATTAAAATGCCCCAGAGAGCTAAAAGAAACTACAGCCAGATAATTTTGTGGCATTCGACACTACAAGCGACTCCTACCGCCTGATTGTTTTAAAAATACTGATTGGTCCAGCTTTAAGTAGAGGATCTACACAACTTTTCCTAAAGGGCTCGTGTCTCCTGATAATATTAAGTATAATAACACAAAATTATGTTCTGGTTTTGCTCGTCTCTTTTACCAGTTAAGTAAATGATCAAATATAAGTATTGTGCTCAAGAACAATTCTGCAGCAAGACTTCTGGCATGAAAACACAAATTTGTTGCTTCCGAGTCATTAACCTTTTGACTACTCTGCTGATTTCTAGTATAATGTTCTATCTTATCATCACATTGGATTCTCTCGCGCTCTCTCACCAGTGATGCTCTGCGGGAGCGTCGGCTCAGGGGCTGGTCGAAGGGTGGGCTGCTCAGCTGGAGCTTCTCCAGGTAACCGTCAGGTATTCGGATGTCAGCCGGCAGGGACAGACGTTTGTTCAGGTCCTGCACGCACACAAACAGATAAAAACAACAGAGAACCTGATTTAAAAACGCTGTCAATATGGTACAAAACCCTGCAAAAACAGAGGTAACCCCCCAGCAAACAGCAAAAGCTCAGAATAAATACCAGTGATTGACAACAAAATGGCAGAAACCCAGCATAAACAAGTTGAATCTGTAGGAACCAGCCATCTTTAGGCCTCAATGGTCAACACAGAAAGCAGTGTGTGTATATATGTGTGTATATAAAAATGCTTGTGGCAGCATGTGTCTATACAGTTTTGTGTAGCAGGCTTGTGTTCATAATAAAGGCTGCCTGTAGAGCCCTTCAAGAGTTCAGGGTAAAGTCTTTCCCAGAGCGATAAAGTACTAAAGCATGATCCTAATAACTTGTTATATAAAATGAAACACACACAGAAAACGTCTGGATTCCTCCCATCATGCATTTCCTCTATTTGTTAGATTACTGTTAATCCGGTCCACTGCCTCTCTCTCTCTCTCTCTCTCTCTAGTTGCTTTAAATCTACTTCAACTCCCTCTGAGGTAACACTGGACACTTCGTAACTCCCTGCTGCCCCCACCCCCCCTCTAAACAAAACAATATGTAACTTTGAACTTTCCATATTTCAACAACAAGCCCATTGATAAATCTGTAACTGATCGCTCATGTGAGAGATTTGAAACTTCGAAGAAGAATGTAACAAGACAGATACTGTCAGGATAAAATAATAATTTCAAGCAAATGAAGAGGTGTGCTTTGTTCCAGGTCTCCATATTTTCCTCATTTTAGGATACACTGTTGTGAAGGAAAGCAATGTTTTTTTCAAATCATTTGGAGGGTGGAGAAAAAAAATCATCCACAGGTGTTTAATTTTCCAATGATGGCTGGAACACCTATTTTTAGATATGTCATATCTATAATCATATCTTTTTTAAATTATCATCATCATTATAAATTACTTTTATTACTATTTTGTCATTTAACACATAGTCTTTGCTCTAAATTCATGTTGAAAATCTTGAAGCAAAATCATAGAAATAACTGCTTGGCTGTTCATGTTCAGGTTCATGATAACTACTGCTGCTGTATCAGGGGCATATATCTTATATCATATTAAAATCTGCCATTTCTATGTGCTGTGTCAGGTTTGATGGTTTGTCACTACAACGAGTGATGCCTTTCATCACCTAACCTTTGCACCCCCCCACCCCCTCCCTCCAGTTGTCCAATCAACCCATCCTAATCTGTTACAACAGGGGCCCATCTGGACCGTATTACAGTAATCCTTGTGATGTAATCCCAAAACAGCGCTGCTTCCTCTCCAGCGAGGGACGTCCAATCTTCCACCTGACCACAGACGGAGGGATTTCCTCACTCTTCCGCCTACACTTCCCTCTCCCGCTGTTTGTCGTCTTCTTCTACTGCCCCTTCTCTGATTGTCACATCAGCACAAAGACAAGAATGAGGCCACACAGTGATTTCTCTGCTGGATCACTTCATCAACAGCAAGTCAATCGCGTTGGTTTTACGAGCACAAACAATGCATCGAGTGTTTGTTGGGCTGCAGGGAGGGAATCAGATAGTGTACGTGCTTCTGTCCAAACCTTCTCTGGTTGTGAAACAGTCACAGGAAGTGTGTAGTGCACTGCTTGCACACGCTCTCAATGCACAGCGAGAGGTGATGTGTCATGTCTCTGTGTGTGGGTAGCCCCAAATGGAGTAAGCTGCTTAACTGCACATTTAAGGGCTTTTGTTTCTTGCATGCTTGGTTTGTCTGAGTAGTTACTGGTATCTGCTCGTAAATCCCCAGAGGTCCTGCAATCAAACCACCCAATAAACATTGTCAGAGGGAGGGAAGTGTGCGTTCTTCAATCACAAGACCTTTTCTCGCATGATCACCCAGCAGGTTCTGTGCAACATGTGGTTCACTGGCAAGATGTCAAAAAAAAAAAAAAATCAACCACAGATCAAAACACACATACAGAACAAAAACTCTGTGGCATTTGTTTTTGGGCTTCTTATGCAGGAATGGTTAGCAACATCTTAATCGGGCGAATGTCTTGTGTTGATCATATGTAAGAGTTGAGATTTTTATTTCTTTTTACATATGTGGTAATCCGAGGTAAAAGCTATCAGCTCCCTTCAAGACATCTTTATAGAAGCTTCTGGCTGCTGGCTGTATTCACACTGCATTTTCAAAGTAGTCCTGGATCTTTGAGACTTCCACCCTCACCTCCATGAGGCAATGTAGATGGAAGTATTAGTCAAGTTAAAAATAAACTAGACTATAGACTACAAAGGCATTCCCCAAGCTCATTTTTAGTACATTTCTTCTGCAGGTTTGTGAATACTAGGCATGTAAAATGTGAATGAGAATGCAGGGGGTGAGATGTTAAGTGTGGTTTTCTTTTTCACTTTCACTACAAAGCCGAAGAGTCACATTGTACATCCTCAAATCTCATTAGCAGCCATTAAGGTGGACTGAGAAGACCAAGCATCGGCTTTGTTGTAACGATCAAGAGAGACAAGCACAACTCATGTTAAAATGATCGCTGTCAGATTATTATATTTTTGCCATTTTATTTATCATGGATGGATAGATAATAAAATAATAACAAAATAAAAATAATCTGATGTGTGTGAGTGTCAGAAATTAGCAGAAATTCAATATCCCACTGACAACACTTTATATTTACCTTAAGATAAAGCAGCGTGTGTTCCTGTGAGCCAGCTGGATTAAAACCTTCACACTTGACCATGTTCTCCATTTGTGTGCACGTCTGTCTTTCCATATGCTCTTCTAAACAAAACTCTGCGTGGTGGTGTGGTGCGAGTCATGATAACAGTGGCATCCTTTTATTTTCAAATGTTTAAACTTCATGATTTTGGAACGGGAGCGCAGTACTGTATTTAATACAAGTAAAATTGCATGCCCTGCATTCAAGAAACGCTTGTGGTCAAATGAAATCCCTCTCAGACAGCAACAGAAAAATAATAACAATCACAGCACGAAGTCTTTCCATAATGTGTTGACATTATGTAACCACCAGAGGAATGTCAATCCCTGCCCCTTACTGACTCTGTGTGTGTGTGTGTGTGTGTGTGTGTGTGTGTGTGTTTGTGTGTGTGAGAGGGAGAGTAAATAAGTGGGTGGTTGGCTGTGGTGTCAACCAAAACCTTTCAAAGACAGATTTCAAAAG
>JAOXYL010000090.1:8786064-8801511 GCA_028564955.1 Terapon puta | reverse complement strand
GGGATGGTAAAAGTAGCATACTGATGAGCTGTCACACAATACATTGTGTCCCGTAACGCAATAGTTTCAGGTATGCAAAAGTGTCAGATCTATATCAGAAAAATATCTGTGATATGGTTAGCTGAAATCACCATAAAACAAAATACAGAGCAGCACTCTCAACCGCCCAAAAAAAAACCATCTCAGTGAAACAAGGCTTGCCTAATTGTTAATGGGGGAACTTACAATGTGGTCTATTCTCTCAACCAATGTAACCATTATATTGTAAACAGCAAGTAGAGAAGTGAGACAGTCCAGTATGTAAACAAAAATGTCTTGTAGTCTCGGCAGTGTGTTTTGGCTCTTTTTGGGGAAAAAGGGTTTTTGACTGCCTCACAGAGAAGCATTTGTCTAAAAGAAGAATGGAGCAGACAGAGGTGAATGATTTATTATGTATAAACTGTGACAGTGCAGATATAATGGAGTCTCAGTGAAGCTGTTTAGCTCGCAGTCAGAGCTCAGACAACACAGAGAGAAACCGTAGGACAGGGAAGATCGGAACTACACAGCCAAAATATTTTCTAGCTTTACTGGCAGGCAGTTTTTGGTATACAGTTTGCGTCCCCTCTTTTTAAAATGTTTGTATTTTTATTCAAAGTCTAAATTAACCTAAGACAGGCTCCTTTATATATTGCACTGTCTAAAAGCAATAAAATATTCCAGATATTATTATGTTTTTCAATGAGAGTTACATTTGCAAAGCCAACACTCAAATCTAGCCTTGGTCACTGTGGCCTTCCTAGTCTCAATAGCTTGTTTGTTTTATATCAGATCTGACTGATTCTTCTCCCTTTCAATGATCACAGCAACTCTGTTTATACCCGATTAGATAAAGTGACTGACGAGCTGGTGACTGTTTTTTTAAATGTATCAGAGACCTGAATCAAGCCAAGGGAGGAAATAAAGAAATGTGGTAACAGTGTCATGCTTCATTTTATATCTACGGTGCATATAATAAATAGCTAATGAGACTTGTGAGGCTTTGAGAATAGGCAAGCCACCTCACCATTTAAGCTTAAAGATTAAAGCTAAAAAACAAAACAGATTTCACCACGTAACAGCTACGCCAGCATGAATATCAAAATTTTGGAACACTTCATAAATCATAAAATACAAGACGTCACCAATTTGTGTTTTTGTTATTTGTTATTGTTCAGTATTCCCTCATATGGCCATGAAGCATTTCCTAGATTTCCTATGAAAACACAAAAATAAACAGGCGCCCATGTGATATCCAGGTCCTTATGGCACCTCTCTCTTATCTCTCTGCAGCTGCTGCCGCTGCTGGCTCCGAGTTATGAGCGTTACATAATCGGATCAGGACCAGAACGTTTTCCCCAATCACAGAGTTCAGATCACATCTCATCTGGCTACTCTATTCGGTCTCCTCTCTACCCTACTTACTGTTACACAGGCTGCTAAAACCCCCCTTACACACACACACACACACACAAAACATGATTCTGTGTCCCACTCACCAAGCACAGAACACTCTGGCCAAACCTGGTGTTAATCACTGCACAAAAAGCTCTTTACAAAACCCAGTTAGTTCTCAGAGGGTGGTGGGGGCTAGGGGGGGCGGACTTGGACGATCTGATTGATTGAAGAAGGGGAAAAAACTTCTCATTTGAACAAAAGACAAGAGGGGAAAACTGAGGACAGGCCTGAAAGAAGTTGGAGGAGGGGGGATCCGGGTGGCCAAAAGAGAAGAAGAAGAGCTGAAAGATGCAGAAAAAAAACGGGGGGGTGCATCAAGATGCCTGGCTGGTTTCACCAAGTCATCCAAGTTGCCGTGGCAATGTCATGGAAACTCTAGAATGTTTCCAGATCCCCAGCGCCATGGCAACGACGTGGTAGCACACCGAGGCATGCTCCCTCTGCCTCGCTCCCTGCAGATTAAGTGAATATCAGCAGTGATAAGCCGCTGTGCCACTCTGCTTTTATTTTGACGCCTTGAAGGCCGCAACCTTCAGTGGGATCTAAACGAATGATGTAAGTGACTACAGTGTCAGCGAGCGTGGAACGCCGTGTGTCCACAGTAACACAAATAAAGAGTCATGTCGCACTGTATAGATCTGTGACGTGGATGGAGCTTTTTCTGTGAAAGTCAGATTCATCTTTTTCTTTCTGTCAAAGTAAAGCCACCGGGAGATAGAAGACTTCCAAGGCTTGGACGTACGTAAAAGCTAAAGTAAGAGAAAAATGTAAATCAGGACTCCCATGGTGCTTCTTTTTTTTTTTAAGAAAGAAACATTCAGTTGTCAAGGAAAATATTCTGAGTCTCGCTGACACTTTGTAGAGACCGAGTCATATGTTCAGCAGCCTACCTCAGCTCACTTTCAGCTCATGGGTCAGTGTTAAAATGGTAAAATGTGGATTTGGCTTTGGATAAAAGTACCACATAAATGCAGTCCATTAAAATTCACCTCCTAAAACCATTTGCAGCCACGCACTTCATTACATAAATGTGCCAGAAATTTTAAACGCCAGTCTGGTGTTTGAACAAAAACCCTGAGTCACTTTTTTAAAAAAGTCACAACATCAATCTCAGTTGCTAACAGTAATGGTAGCTTTTATTTAGTGTCAAGGGTGAAAAGTACTTGTTGCAAGTTTTAAATTCCATAACTGGAAGAGCCTGTCAACACTTTTCTGCTTTATTATCATAACTTCACAACTCAATACTGCACTCCAGCAGCTCCCTGTATGGACTAGGAACCAAAACATGACATGAGCATTGCAGATGTAGCTATAATGATCCATGAAGGTAGTGAAAACATCTTCTAAAACTCACCGCTGTCCTTTAGGCCGTTCTCCTCGATGGTCATCTGCTCTGCCAGCTCAGACAGCGACTCGTCGATGGTGTGGCTGCCTCGTAGCGTCTGAGAGAGGCGTCGTTTGAACCTCTTCATCTTTTCCATAGAGCTCTCAGGAAGGGGAGGCCTGAGTGTGACCAAAAAAAAGCATACTGAGGTTGTGATTGTGACACATATCAGACAACACTAAGAGCAGGCTTGTTTCAGCTACAGAGGAACAATCTTACTATCTGTGAGCTGTAGTGTTGATGCGGGCCTAGACATTTCACTGATAAAATCTGTAACATAAACTGCTTTTAATACAAAAGAAAACACCTCATACGCCTCCAGGCATGTTTCACAATCCAACACCAAGAGGCAAAACCAAAAGCGTTCTCCAGGTACCTGACTGGGCGAACGATGACACGGACCAATCGGCACTCTGACGTTAATTATGACTCAGCTCATTCCCGCACGTTACTTTACATTCCTCCCCCTGGGAAAACACGACAAGTCGGTGAGAGATTCTTACAGGCGAGTTTAGAGTAGGTCCCTGGCACACCGGACTGTAAAAGCAAATCCTAAACCGGGGGGATTTGCTGCTGAATGGAGCGGGACTAGCCCGGGCCACATCGAGACCACGTCCCACATTCCTGCCACATTTTCTGCGCACATGAGAGTAACCTACAGTGAGAGCCTACAGTGTGTGTGTTCGCTGTGTGTGTTTAAGAGAGGGGGAAAGAAATTCAGCAAGAGAATTTGTGTGAGTAGAGGAAAAAGATGTCAAATCAAGACAGATGAAATGTGGGTATGTTCGGCAGAGGCAGATTACAAGCAGCCTCTCCCTCTGACCTAGATGTTGAGATCATGACTCCGCTACTGCTGCAGATCTGGACAAGTGTCTGTCTGCGACGCCGATGAGTAAAGAAAGACATGAAAACACATGAGTAGTGTGTTTCCCCCCGGGCTCGCTGACTGTCAGCTGTTCCCCACTGACGGCCTTTTGTCTTTGAAACGTCACTCATAACCTGAATTCTGTCCAGAGATGCAACAATTACGAACTCGCACAAACAAACAGCAGCAAAGTTTTCGTTGCCTTCAGAGAACATGGTAGGAGGACAGAATCTGACTGAAGATAGTGCTGGTAATTCTAATCAATCAAAAGGATAGCTTCACTGTCTTTCCTGTGAACAACACTCACATGGCTACAAAATCACTGAGACATTTTTTTGTAGCCGTTTTTTTTCCTGATGTGATTTTAATGCAAGTGATCGGGCACAAAACCCAAATTCCTCATTTAAAGTTCAGCAAGAGGAAATCTGAGGCTTCAGTATATGACATATTCAGTGGGGATCTTCCAAAGTTTAAGTCTTTTCATTATGTAATTCCCTTTCTGTGCTTCCCCAGATATTTTTTTGGCTGAACAATGGCACAGAAATTTCAGCACATATGTGAATTTCTAATGAAAAAGGCAATGACTCGGGAAATTTCCCATTTCATTTGTTTAACTCATCCTGAGCTTAATGTATTTCAGAACAATGACCTTTTCCGACCACTTTCATTTACACTCCTCTAAAAGGGATCTTTTCCTGACCAGTATGAGTAAAATGAACTATGACCAAGAACCGTTTGAAACTGAAATATGAGTTAAAGACAGACTTAAAAACACGCACTTTTCCTTTCTCATGTATACTGAGCAACACATGATAACAGCGTGACAGACCATAACACATCACCAAATCAGTCTTTCAGCTGTAACAAACAACTTTTTTCACTGTGGATTGATCTAACAATTATTTTTTCTAAGGTCAGGTTAAGATGCCATAAAAAGTATCTATCTTTCCCACAGCCCAGAGTCACATCTCCAAATTATTTGGCTTGTCAAAACAATATTTCACAGCTCAAATATATTCAATTTATAACTAAATGAAAGCTGACAAGCTGGAGGTTGGGCAGGTTTTTTGTGTCTCAGAAATGATTTAAATGATTAAAAGACCATCATAAGTCACATATTGCAGTAAAGACTGGAAGAAGCACCAGCCTACATTGGAAAATCTCATTTGACTAGTGGTGAAAAAAGTGGTGCAAAGGTCACTCTAACAGAGCCAAAAAACATGACAATAAAAGCCAATAGGCGGACAAAAACTAGTTTCCAAACACTGAGCCTTGACTTAAAACAGCCCATGACTATCCGTTTGTGTAGATACAGTGTCTGGAGTGAGAAATAGGCCAAGCAGCTGCTGGATCATCTTTAAGTTTGTAGCAGCAGTGGCTGATTTTTAAAGTTTGTACACACAGTTTCAAGAGAAAGTGAGCCTGCCCCCATTCCCTCCAGACAGCGGACAGCAGCAACCGTCTGTCTGAACCGGGCTGAAGGCCAAAGCAAACTGGGGCAGCGCAAAGACGAAATATCAAACTGCAGATCAGGAGCACTTACACTACACAAGGAAACTTCAGATACTCACAGCCTTAGATGGCAGTGAGGTAACTAAAAAGTGTCAACTTCAGTACCCAAATTACCCAAGCAATCTTTGTCACATCGCCGCCTCCCTCTTCCTATGTTTCCTGTCTCTCTGTAACATCTCAAACGAAAGGTGAAACAGAAAACTCACATTTTAGCAGGCTCACTATTACCAACCCAATAGACTCCTTTAAACCTGCAGTGACTGAATGTTTCGGTCATTTAGGAGCAGCAGAAACAAGCTATGAAGACAACAATGACACATCATCACCTTTTAACCTAATAAAACAAACTAGTTGCCTATTTTTAAATGGAGCAATTCATGAATCCAGCTTCTGTTTTTTTGTTCTGTTTTTGCTTTCTGATTTTGAGCAAGCAGCATATTGTTTTTTTTTTGTTTTTTTTTACTTTTTCCCTCAAAACAGCTGCCTGCTGATGCTGAAAACAACATTACGAGAAAGGAGAGGAAAGTTGCAGATGAACAGCTATTATTATGTATATTTACATAATAATCATGTCTTTTGAGCAGTTTTCATCCTACATTTCCACTTACTTGCCTGCCCTCTGTGCTCTTAGTCAAGCGACAATCAATCTAATTATTCCAGGAACTGAGACGAGGCAGAACATCAACTCGACTGTCATAACAGCTTCACATCAGTCTGCTTCGTGACACATCAGCTCCAGCATGGGCAAGCAGTCTGTCATATCTCAAACAGCTCACTGCGTTACCCACTTGCCTGCTGCAGCCCCAGAAACAGCCTGCAACATGTGCTCTGCAGAGAAAGAAATACACCCAGAAACTATTCATTCGCCACCGTTCAAGGGTCTCCTGAAGGGGACAACTTACCCATCAAAACACTGGTGATTTATGAGATTTATGCATATCAGAGTTATGAGATGGCAGCGGCTGTTTTTTCCCCACAGCAAGCTATGCACTCCACATTCTCGGCAGGTTTTGGATTGACATATATATTCATATTCTGATTTGATCTGAAACAATTAGTCAATGAATTAACTGAAAACTAATCAGGGACACGTTTTTTTTTATAATTAATTCATCACTGCAGTCATTTAATGAAGCAAAGACGCCAAATCTTCTTGTTCCAGCTGATTAAATGTGAGATTTTCCCGCTTTTCTTTGTTTCATAACATTATAGATTGAATATCTATATGCCTTGGGAAGCTGGTTAGAAAAAACATTTTTTCAATGGACAGATTAATCAGTACTCAACACAACCGTTAGGTGTAACCCTTACGCTGATATTATTCTGGACAAACAAAATCACTATAATGTGTTTACAATCTTTGGGATAAGCTAAAATCTGGATAATCTGGCACCAGAGTTGGGATGAACTGACAGGCCATTCGCAGCTGTTTTTTTGCACTCAATCTCTTTTCAGTTTCCATGGTTATATCCAGAATCCCCCCCTAACGTGAATGAGTGTATATGATAGGAATACGAGGGGGCACATTAATGTCTCATAAATAACCGTGATATGACCTACTATCCAGCAGACTCCGTGGATACAAATCACTTCCTGACTGCTGGATGGAAAGTTAATGGCAGCACTAGAAAGGAGGGGAAGAGGAGGGCGGGGAGGGGGGGGCGTCTACTGTGCACCCGTATCCGCTGGCCCATGTTCCTGCTCTGGGATCGAGTGTGGAGCTTTGGACATGATCCCTGTTCCGAGCCTTATCCCTGCTCCCCTAAGTAGGCCGGTCTGAGGTCTGAGCTCCAGATCTACTGGGAGGTGGCCAGGGAGGAGGAGGACGATGAAGAGGAATGGGGGGGGCCTGGGGTGGAACAGAGGGGTCCGAGCACTGCGCTGATTCAGGATTTGTTGCCACGGCAACCCCGCTGCTTTTTCCATGTTGAAAATGCAGAGCACGGCGGGAGACTGCATGCATGCTGATTTTCCGTCTCCCTCCATCTCACACCCTATAGCGACAGCCCCCCCTTCTCAAATGCTGCAGCTCCCCCCTTCTGACTACGTCCGCATTTTCATCCTCCAAACCAGCAATCAATACCAACCATAACACGGTTCTCGCCTCCGAGACAAACTCTGACATCTCCAGCTGTATGCTAAATTGTATTTTCCACCTCTTTTTCCTGGCAGTACAGTCTGCAGGAGGTACTGAGGTGGATGAAGGGGAAAAAGATTAGAGGAGGGGGTGGGGGGTTGGAGCGTTTACAGATGCTGCAGTGGTGACAATAGACATATGCCTCATATGGATTCTGTCCTTTTCCTGCTCCAGCCGCAAGCAAACAACAACTGCGCTGATGATGAACATAGGGCTACTAAAAGGGTAAGGCCAGAGTCCCTGCTGTGAGGAACTACCACCCCCCACGGCAGCCCTGTGATGCCAGACTACAGCTCCACAAGCTACTATCCCTGTGGTGGTTTGTGCAAATGTCCCACTTGTGCTCGATGAACCAATCACACCACAGCCACCATCACAGCCACAGGGCGACTGCTGTCTGGGCCACCCACAGAAACAGGAAAAGCAAGGTTACGACCTCTCTGTGACCCCCCCCCCACCAATGCAGGGTTCAGCTAGTCACCTACATCAATGCCTTCTGGAAAAGAGGGGTCCTAGAAAACGTCTGCCTCTCCACCCCTGGCTGCCTTGCTTACAGAAGAAGACAGAGGACAAGCATGACTGTTGGCATGATTCACGGGTGAGCTCAGCCTCGCTCTTCTAAAGAGCAGCCTTTTCTCATCCTGGCCAAGACAATGAGGACATGAGTGAAGGAGCTGGCTCCATTATGGGGGCTGTATATAAAGGCTGCATTGTGCGCAGTAAAAAGTAGGCTGTTTTTTTTCAGGAGATGCGGGAGGTAGTGGTGTGCTGCGTGCTGCTGAGCTGAGCATGACAACCAGGCATGCCTGCCCCCCCTAAGCCCCCTCCTAAGAGACACACTGCAGCAGGTGAGGCTTTGCTTCTAGTCATATTTGCCTCTTTTCTTTGCTCTTTTCCCATCTTCGCCCTGCTTTCACACTTGTCACACGCGTGTCACCTGTGACCGTGGGGCTGAGCGGTGCTGACAGACGGGCCAGTGCTGATGCGCGCGTGTAGGGAATACAACAGACACCTCGGCCAAAGCCAGCGGCCAAAGGAGGCCAGGCCAGAGCAGTGACGCACGGCCACAGATCTCACAGGCAATAAGATTCAACACTAGCTGATTAACTCGGCTGCTATGGTTACAGCGGCTTGACTGACAGGCCTACTCCTCTCTAAGCTTTCTCAGTGGCCCAACACTGCCTGCAGTAAGGTAGCAGATGACCAAGTTCAATACTGCAGGTTCATAAGCACAGTTTAACAGACTCCAGGAAGGACAGGCGTTACTACGGATCAGCCTACAAACTCATAACATGTGTTGTTATGACTCTTTTCCTATATTAAGAGCTTACTATTTTCTATTACGAATGGAACTACTGACTATTTTTGATTCATCTAAAAAAATGTAAAAGCACTGAAAATACTTGTGCTGCACCTATTCATCTTTTTTTCAACCAAAACATCTGATGACAAATATCTGATGGTCCCGTCTTCTCAAATGTGAGAATATGAAGGTTCTTGAATATCATGGGATTTTTATGAAGTCACTGGGCATTCAAGGATAGTGAAATGGGGATTTTTCACCTTTTACTTTTCATTTCTATGTTTTACAAAGCAAATGATAGATGAAAAAAAAAAGAATTCTCAAAGCTCAAACCCACTAATTGTTCATTTTACCTAACAAACAATGAAGGGTTTCTTAACAGGGGCAAGACATCTGGCCCGGAAACAAAGACCACCTCTGTTGAGACTGTAAACACTTTCATTAAAGACAACATTAACCTTCAGGAACAATCAATGGATGCACCATTTCACACTGCAAAGGCCTCATATTTAATTAGCGTGGCTGTTGTTTAGGCAGATTAACAACGTGTCTCACCACCTCGGCTAAATAAGTTTCCTGAGCGGAAACCCTGCAGCCTAAAAGTCAAAGCTATTTAACTTCCCAATAAGTAAAACAGGAACCAGAGTGAATTTTGGCATTTTGGTTTATCAGTAACTTGACCACAATCAGCTCATTATTTCAGCTTAACAAAAGCTGTACTATAACATTGCCACATATGACACTGAGGGACAGCATTTGTCATAAACATATTACAGTCACATCTACTATAACTATTATTATTATAGATAAATGTAGCTCTCTCTGGAGCTTTCCTTAAACACAAAAACATTCAAAGTTCAGAAAGTTAGTCCAAAACTAATTTTGTTCAATTTCCCTCCCTAAATATGTCTTGAATGGCTAAACAACAAGCCTGATATTAAACACAGCATTTAAATGAAAGCGCTGCATCTGAGGCAGCACTTCCACTTCACATGATAACACAGTTTATGAATGGGATGAAAGGCCCCATGAATTGTGACAGATAAGCCTTGTGGACCCAGCTGGGTTCAGAGCAGGGCGCTGAGATCAACAGATATGGGCTGATATTACCGGGCAGGCAGCAGACGAGTGTCACTCCACTGTAATACGGCTGGTTTCTCTTTGTTTTCGCTGTGTTGTTGTGTTTTGGTTTTGTGGATAAAATGACGATTATTATTTTTTTTAAAACGTACAGTCTGGATGAAGGGTACTTTCAGCTACAACACATTAGTTGTCCATTTAAACATATACATATATTTAAATGTGTTGGCAGCTTTCGTTTATTCTGGATCTAAGGCAGCATGATTAGCACAGACTCCTGTTTGGCTCATTTCGGAGATAATCGCCCAGGCGTGCACTGAGCCCGAGTCAAGTCACCTGCCGTCGGTTTGTGAACAGAGCATTAGCATCAGAGAGGGCGACAATTAGCCTTCCCCTCCCGCCCGTCTGCGCTCATCGTCGCCCCAGCAGGTCCTGATAGCCTTTCATGGCTGTTAAAGGGGAACAACAGGCCACGCAGCTATCTAAGTAAGAGCAGACGGTGGGTTGGGGTTATCAGAATATCAGTTTCCATATCAAACTGCAAACACAAACAGCTCTCAGCAGCCTTTGTAGTAATTTCAGACAGCCTGCATGCCAGGCACAGCTGTGTGTTACAGTCTGCAGAAAGTTAAGGTGGTATCGACTTTATAACTGATTTTTCTGTTGGGGCTCAATAACTTACTGGGCTGCAACAAGAACTTATTTTGATAATCGATTAGTCTGGAAATTTTTCTGGATTCAGCTATTTTTTTATTGTTCAGTTATTGTTTTGCAGCCCATAGTGTTGCCATTAAACAATTTTTGTCCAATGACAAGACAGACAGATTTACTCAGTTTACTCTCATGTGCAACAATGAAAATCAGCAAATCCTCATATTTGAAAGGCTTAATGTTTGAAAAATTACAGCAACAGTGATCAATTAAGTCATTATCAAAAGAAATAGATCTTTTCCACCGATAAACTGATTAATTGACTTGTTGTTCCAACTCTAATCAGCTTTTACTCCGTACTATAACTCAGAGTCCAGCATGAGTCTTCAGATTTCTTCTATTCTCCGACCAACAGATCAAAATGCAAATATATTTTACAATCATGTCAGAAGCTAAAACCAGCACGTGTTTGAGATTTTACTGAATGACAATCAAAACTGCTGTTGATACATGTTTTGTTTCATAATCCTTTATGGAATAAAAGGAAATTATTGCGGAAAAACTTTGTCTTTCCAACCTATGAGTGGTGAGAAACTCACTAAGCTTTGATTAGAATGGAAAATTGATAATGTTATTAAGAAGGAAGCCGCCGTTTATTTTTGGCCGTTGAACAGTGGTCGACTTTCCGTATCCCTGATTAGAAAAACCCACTGAGATGAGGTTGAGGGGGGCCTGGGGGTTTCTAAATTCAGCTAATTAAAAAACCAAACACAAGGATTTAACATGGTTTTTTATTAAGCCAGTGAGAACTTAATTATGAACGCCTCAGCAGATCACAAATATGCAAAGCTCCGTGGGCTGTAATAACGTTGGTTTGGATGAAGATGGTTGTGCGTGTGTGTCCGCTTCCAAATAAAGACCAGACAAGTGTTCAGACGGCTCCCGCAAATCCTGCCAAGACTGACAGGAAAAAAGGCAATATTTGTCCCTCACCTGTTTCAGACATTAATAGTGCAGATGACGCACCCAGATATGTGGTGTAAGTTATTACTGTATAACTCAATCAAACGGGTTCTCCGCCAGCTGGCCTGGCGACTCCAGCGGGGTCTTTCCTACCACCGGACACTTTCAGATTCAGACTGAGATAGAGAGAATTGGGGTGTGGAGGCTGCCAAACTGGGTCCGGCAGCGGCATTTGTCTGGCGGAGCAACTGCATGTGAGAGGACTGAGCTGCATGCCGGTGCCAGAGTTCTTGTGTTAATGCAGCAGAGAAAAGAGGAAGAGTTTGTATTCACGGCTATCTATAGATAGGAGTGGTGCCTGTGACATAGCAGCTGCTCCCCGGAGAGCGGTGACACATTAACCTTCAGCCAGCTGTCATGGCCTGCCGCTTTAACATGAGCTCACAAACTTGGAGAGGACAAGCACACTGGTATTCGCAAATACTAAAGAGTTAAAATTGCTCTTAAAAGTCCTCTTAAGTTTGATTTGAAATTGGTCTCTGTGTCGTGGCATGTTGAAGAGCAGGGAAGGAATCTCACAAAAACACATTTCTGTCACACATACTGGACCATCACCTGATCTGCACCAGGACTCGAGGGATCAGCACCGCATGGCTACAGCTGTTTCACAGCAGGTCATGTTACCCTGCCACCACAATCCCCAAGGCCTTCACCAAGGGAACGACCCCACGTCAAACCAACACACTGCCCCCCCGCCCCTCCACCTCACACACACACAGCTCCCCGTCCGGGCTCAGCATGAGGTATTTTGAGCCCAAAAACCAACTCACCTGCTGAAGCTCCTGAATGATATGCTCCTTTAAGAAAGCTCAAGTTGTGGCTGTCAAACTGAAACCTGCTCGCAGGAAATGAGAGAAAGTGCTTTGACAGCTCTTTCATTCAGCCATCAGCAAAACAATGTACAGTATAGCTGTATAAGTAGTGACAAGTATGACTGGGTATTGAAAAACAGCATGTTTTTTGTTACAGACTACAACGCTTCCTCTGCACGGCATCAAAAACCGTCAAATTCTGGCACTGAATGTTTGCTTCATGTCATATTTTTTAGTTTTTGCTTAGCTGCTTGGTAACATTTCATATTTGACATGTTTGGTTTCTTTTTCTAAAAGAAAAAATTGCTGTGTAGAATAAAAACTGATCATGCTCAAAATGTTGAAAAGACTTTGCTTTGGTATTTCTACTGAAACTCAGTCCTAGTCAGCTATGGTTACATTTATTTGCTAATATAAATAGCAGACATGGTGCTAATTCAACATAACCGCTTACTGAATATCAGCAGAATCAAATCATAACGATACAATTTCATGTCAACGACAACTGGAACAATAAATCAAGAAACAGAAAATTCATCTAAAACTGCTCTGATAATCACTGAAGTAAGTAAGTTTGCAGTTTTCACTATGAAAGTGTCAAATATGCACAGGTTTACTTCTCAAATGTGAACATTTGCTGGTTTTCTATGTCTCCCCTCATTGCTTTGGGTTCGGAGGTCGCCTTCAGCTTTCGGACATCCTGACGGGCACTTTTCAGACCTCTTAGAGATCAATAAAGTAATCAATCAATCAATCAAGACAATAATCTGCAGAATAACTGATACTGAAAACACAAGCCATAATTAAAACCTCAGAAAATTGTCAGCAAACTTTCAGAGAACAAAAAAAACAAAACAAAAGCAGGATTAAGTTAAAAGTTATCTGAACGGCAGTTTGACTGTTTCATATGTGATTTTTCGCCCAAGTCCACCCCATTGTCCTCATCTTTTATTAACACACACCCCGAGCATGAGAAGGTTTTCAACAACGCGAGAACAATAAATGTGTCCATAAATATGTAACCATGCAGGCTCCCGGGTGTTTTCACACCAAATGAACTTCCTCGTCAGTTTGCCATGAGCATCCCTCCCTCCCAAATCCAGAACAATGATGTCTTCCTTTTTGGACATCCTGCCAACTTCACACTCATCTCTCACCTCCCCCCAACACAGAGACAGAGAGAGAGAGAGAGACAGAGAGAGAGAGAGAGAGAGAGAGAGAGACAGAGAGAAAGAGAGAGAGAGAGAGAGAGAGACAGAGAGACAGAGAGAGGGGGGGGGGTTAACTCCCAGTGTGAAGCTCATCACAGGATTTCATTGAAAGTTGTCTCTTGAGGTGAGATTCCTAGAAACTGCAACAGGAGTCTCTTTCTCAAAGGTGTTTCCCATGCAGGCTCCTGGACCTGACCCCCCTCCTTCTCTCTCCCCCTCCTTTACAACGAGCAGCTGAAAAGGCTTAAAGCTGTTAATGCTGCCCGTGTAAGGCTTCACGGGCTGGTACGGTTTGCTTCAAGTAGTTTGGATAACTAAAGGAAACGTCAAAGCCGGGACACCTAAAATTTAAAAAATGGGGGTGACTGAATGTTTTAGAGACATGCAGAGCAGCAGCTCCCACCAAACCAACGCAATGTTGGTGACAATTCAACTACTCAAGACACGACGAAGCGCAACTAAGTTCAACCGTGTGTGTGTGTGTGTGTGTGTGTGTGTGTGTGTGTTTGTGTTTGTAGTCGGTTAGTTAATAAACGAGGCCGGTCGCCGGTGAATGGGACAGGCTGAATAGGTCTCCCAACAAACGGAGGCATTCACACTAAAAAAAAGGGGCTGTAAACATTGTTACGCCCGTTTGGTGTCCGCGCGCGGCGGCGTGAATGTGTCTAAATGTTGCTGCTTCGCGCTACATACGTGGAAACTACGGCGACAAAGAGAAACACAAAAATGTTGCCGACTCTCACCAGAAACGATGAGCGTTACTCCGACCGGAGTCCCCGACCTCGGAGCTTCTTCTCAGGCCGGACGCCGTCTTTTCCTCCGAGAAAAAAAAAGAAGCACCGACTGCTTCTCCTTTGTGGTTTCCGTGTGGTGGTGGCTACTTTCTGGTCTTCTCTGTCGCTTATATCCGCGGGGCTGAGGCGTCCAGCAGCATGGCTTTGTTCCCTGGCGTTGAAGTTTCACTCTCCGGAAGGAAATAAGGAAGCGCTGTTGATGTTTTTCTCTCTCTCCCTCTCTCGGTAGGAGAGACCATGTCAGTGTGAGAGAGGCGATGGTGATTACTGGTTGATCTGACTGAGTGTGTGTGTGTGTGTGTGTGTGTATCCTCTGCCTGCTGACGCTGCCTGCCACCACACCGTCGCGTCGTGGGAAAGTCAGCGGGGAAACAGCGACACCGAGCGGCCTGTGGTGGAAAGGACAGAGCGGCTGTGAGAGCGGCCACACAGCGGCCCCTACTGGAGGAAATGTGCACACACGTTTCAAGATTCACGATTTTTATTGTGCAGAACAACTACATGAAGCAGTCAGGGCGTCTAAAACAACGCTAAAAGATAAATAATATGATAATAGTAAAATATAATGTAGACCTAAACATAAACAACTAAATAAAAATATCAAACTATAGAGATGCAAATTGTCAGCAGTGATGTGCAAAATTGTATCACCATATTTTACTAATACTAACTTTCAAAAACGTTCACTGCAGGCAGTGAAAGGTTAAATAAATATTCAGATAATTTATTTTACCCCTTAACGCCTGACATATTAAAAAATAGTCTGAAAATTCTTTGGAACTAAGTTTATTAAACTGTTTAACAAAATCCAAACAAAATTTTTTGCCACTTCATTTAGTTTTTTTTCACATTTAATACATTGGACGTTTTTGGCAACTTTTTGCTCACAACATTGTTAATTTTAGAAATAAAACTACTTTTGCCCATTTCATTTCGAAAATATAGAAAATTTCAGGTAGTTTTTTGCTTTGTTTTACTCTTTGTAGCAAGTATGAGACATTAGGCGTTAAAGGGTTCAGTTAAAACAAATACCATTCCGTGAAGATGCTCTACAAGAGTGACTAAATTTCATACTCTACTCAACCCCCCCCCCCAAAATGTGGTTGGTTCATCCACAGTCTTTGATCTATTTGTTTAACTGCTTCTATTGTATGGGTATTACTACTTTTATAAATAAAGTATATGAAGTATTGTCATCA
>JAOXYL010000090.1:8763094-8785964 GCA_028564955.1 Terapon puta | reverse complement strand
GTTTGATTTCTATGGGCAGTTCAGCATATAACATATAAAAGCACCAATAGTAAAGTATGCATATCTTACTACAATAAGAAATAACTATTTAAAGTTTAAGTTAATGTCTGGTTTGGAGATAAAATGTTAAACAGAAATCCACCACATAACTTTCCTGAATTCACACTCACAGACTTCCTGTTGAACTTAATGTCTTAATTTATTTTAAATGTGACATTCAGTTTGTGCAAATCAGAGCGATTTTCCTCTTCTTATATGCTTCCCCCACTTATCCGAGCAAACCAGCCGCACATATCCTGAAACCCTCCCTCTAACTTCCTCTCACTTCCTCGAGCAACAATCCCTCCGCCTCGGATTGCCCCACAAAACAATTTGAACATTCACTCTTTTCTGGGGCACAGCCAGAATTCAGGTGGGAAAAAAACTCTAGAAAACAGACGACCACATACTTTCCTTCAGGTTTTCTTTTTTTTCACAGAAGCAGAGAGGGTGACCTTGTTGAGGGGCCTCATTCAGCTGCATCTGCAAAGGAGACATTTGGCAAGAAGAACCCCTGCCCACTTGTTTTCTGTCTCTTTTTTTCGCAGAAACATCAGCATTTTTGCTGCCTGCCATCCATCTTTTCTCTTATGAGTGGAAGCATAACTAGGCATGTGAAACATATTCAACCTATAGAGTTTTTTCTATAGGAAGCTCACATTCCCCCCTTCTGTGAATAAAGAAACAGGCTCTCACAGGCCCATGACACGTAAGAACAATGACTGAAAATATAGACATGTCAATCCAAAATGAGAACCTCAGCACCTTCTTGTCCCTTAGAAAACCCTCACAGCTGTTTGCTGGATTCAGCCTCTTATCAGATCAGCACGGTCACTCCCTCCCTCTCCTCTGACAAGCAGTCAATACACCTCCGAGCTCCCACCCCACCTCTCACATCTTACTCACCTCTCCCTCCTGCTCTGCCTCACTACTCGTATCTCTCAACAATTCAGACACCAGAGCTGAAGATGTCCTGGACGTATGCAACCCTGCTGGCTCTCCTCGCTGTGCTTCTTGCACTCTCCTGTGAGTCTCATGCAGCAGAATTTATTTTAGGAGTATGTTTGAAGGGTACAGAGTGGTGCTGGCTGTTTGTTTTCTTTGTATTTCATGGAGAGGTAAGCATTTGTTTTAATTTGGAGACTTTGTGGTTTGTCCTCTGACCCAGTATCCCCAGAAGCAGACTCTGCAGCTGTGCCCAGCAGCATCGGCAGCGCTAAAGATCCAAAAGGTGAGGAGCTGCACCAGCTGCATCTCTTCCACATCCTCTCTCTTTGTCCCCTCATGTCGTGAGCTGAACCTCCTCCTGCTCCCACTGCAGGTCCGCTGAAGAGGATCTTCATGAAGGAGGCCGACGCATCAAACTTCTTCAGGAGACGCAGCAGACGGGGCGCAAAGTCTCAGGATGAGATCAACGGTGAGTTCACTCTGGGTTTGTTTGGGCTGAGGTCTGGTCACCCCATGTGTTAATGTGTTTGTGGTGACTGCTGGCAAAAATACAGAAGAGGCACACTCACACTAAAATATTCACAATGGAAGTCATTATTTTCCATCCAAACTGGTCATAATGTAAAAAACAAACAAAAAAAAAAAAATTTGACATCAGAACTAATTTCATTATCAGAAACCGTGGATAGTGTTGGTCACTCATTTTCACTCTGTTATTGGTGATTCATTATTTCATTATTACATAAATACTTAGCGTAAGTGATCAGCACTTTATTTAGTTTCCTCATAGTCACGACCCTTTGATGTGAGTGCAAATGCATTTTTATATCTTAAAATATTAAAAAACATATTATACTGAAGAGTTTCAGTTTCTCAGTGTATCAAGTATAATTAAGTTAAGAGAAACTATTTTGCACAAGAGGCTCTCTTTCCAGACATGAATGGGAAAGGAAAGATTATGCTAATAAGGCAAGATATTGATAAAAGAAAGCATTGATCATATAAATAAGGTAGAAAAGTGAGATAACCATCTGAAATAAGAGGCTGGATTGTTGAAATTAAACACTTGAAACTAGATTTTTTTTCAGTTTAAATGGATTGTGAGTGAACATGTTAATGACAGCCTGAGTGTTTTCATGACTGTAGCAGCTGTTGACTGGTCTGTGAACTTGGCCTGACTGCAGACCACCGCAGAACCGTCTGGTCTGGATCCTGCAGTAGGATCCACGGGGCAGCATGGAGCTCATAGACACACACACAGACACATGCGCGCTCATCTCAGAGTGTATCAGTAAATATTCTCCTCACAAACGTTGTGAAAATTCTCACACCCTACGATGTTTGACATTCTCGAGTGATTTAACGGCACTGTTATGTACAGTTCTGCCAACAGGAAGGTGAGAGCACACACAGAGGCTGCGTGCGGCTCTGAATTGGAGTTGTGTAACATGATGTGGGTCTGCGTGTGTGCAACAACAAGACAGTGTGCGGCTAAAGGAGAGATGAAATGGGCACAAAGCAGTAAACACAGTGAAAAGACTGAGATGGACGAGTGAGTGGGTGAGTGGTTGGGAGTTGAATGTGGAATGTGCCGACACACAGGCAGAAAGGGGTCAGAGAAAAACCAAGTAAAAAAGTGTGAGACAAATAAACTGTGCACACTTTGAAGAGCCTCTCCTGCTCTGTAATGACATAAAAGCACAAACATCTCGCTCGCAGGTAGAGGAAATTTGCAAAGGGAAATATCTGATATGTGTATTAACTGCTTCAGTAGGCGGATGAGGTGAGGTACCATTAATGAAGCAAAGTTTTGACATCCAAACGCAGACATGAGATGAATGCTGCTGTTTGACTTTGGGGTTTTCGTGCGAGTTGGTGAGCCATAAGAAGCAGGTCTGCTGTGATTAACTCTGCAGTGCGGAGTCTGGAAGGGATAACAGACCAAAAATAGCAGGTAGATACTCATTTTATTAAATATGTTTTTACCTTCAAGTCATGAATACTGATCTCACAAACATCAAACATCACAATTTCAAACAATGTGACTTGGATTCCCAACATGACTGCATGCACAGACTTGTGTCGGGAATTTTGGTAAAAGGTCATAGGTCGGGGCCTGACGTTGGAAAGGTTAACATGGCTATCCCAACCTTTCCTTTCTCAGCTAATGGCCCTTTCTAATGTTACTGCAGCCAGTGAGTGAGTTTCACTGACACCAACTTGCCCACACATGATAGACGAGGACTTTAATGTGTCCTGGTCTTCTTCATGTCCAGTCCTGCTGACGAGAGGTCACTTGCGGGCTGTCAGAAATCCTTGGCCTCACTGCTCCGGTCTATATTAGTAACAACTTGGAGCCGTATCCAAAATGGAAACAGAACCAATCCCTACTAAAGGGACTGTAATGAACCCAGACTGCTGAAGTCTCATTTTAATTTCTGCTGAACTTAAGAATATATTTTTGGATGGAATGAGGACTGTGCATTTTGTCCTCCATCACTCAAGCAATGACTTCAACATACACGTGGGCTTGTGGGTTTCCAATGAAGATGGGCTCAACTTTTGCTTTCTACCCACGTTCGTCTTTCTGTATCTAGTAAAAAGAGAAAGACATGACTCATTAGGCTTCTTTCCACCACTTGGGGGTCCAGGGTTTGTGTTGTTGTGAGGAGACAAGCAGCTTCTGTGAGTCACAGCTTCACCACAAATACCAGCTTTATGGAGGTCACAGAAAGCAGCTTTTGTTCAGACACTGTGATTCAGCTCTGTGGTATCTTTCGAGATTGTAGTTTTGTTACGTTTAACAGAAACTGTGTTGAATGTGTGTGCGTTTGTGTGTACGTCTACACTTGTACGTGAGCTTTGGATCAAAACTGTGGTTCCTGTTTGTCGATGCAGTTTATTTCAAGACTGTTCCCACTATGTACTACAAAACGCTGTCTTCCCAAGTGTTTGGTAGAACATATTCAAAGTTGTGATATCTCATCGAAAAACTAGTTAACTCAACCTAATTGAGTTATTCGAGTACTTTAGGCCTAAAAGAAAACAGATCTTTTCAGCTGGCGTCCACACACAAAATCACTCTTTGTGTGTGACCTTTCTTTCATGAGTATTTCTTTAAATCTACTTTCAGAAAATTTTATGGACACAGTGATCATGTCAAACGATCTTGTAAGAATTGAGTAAAGGAAAAAAACAAAATACAGCCATGCAATGCAAAGTCTTCTGATTTTAGACTACGGTAATAATAATTCAGCAACACCACCTTTAATCACAGTGGCAGTTGTGGATAGCACTTCATCTTATTCATTTCATTCATGTCTTATTCAGTATTGAAGGTTTGTTTATTTGCCACTCTACAGCACAGGGTTGAAAAAACACAATTCAAGCTGTACTCCCTTTGTGTCATAAAAAAGCGATTGTTTCAAACTAACATTATTTCTGGTGGAGTGGTTTGAGGAGTACACAGCGGTGGTGTAACTTCTGCCCAAAGGATGTCCTGGAAAATTCAGTTTTCTTGTGTTTTAATACAAGTCAGTGATGATTACTTTATAACCACAAATAAAACACCCACAGTCTAAAAATCTGGTGTAGCTCTCCAGTAACTGGACCGCATGTCGTATAACTTTTTGTTATTTTTCGGTGACCATTAGGTCATTTTTCAAAACATTTTTATTTTTTTCATGTTTCTATGTAAGACAATGTTTTAAAATTAACTTAGTGATTAACACATATTTATTTTGAATATAGTGGAGAAATATGTAAGCATGTACTGTATGCAGATAACTATAAGTGTGGTTCTACTGTAAAATGACATGCAAGCTTTTAAAAAATGTTGGTGCTCATTAAGAAATGAAATTAAATAAACATTGGTGGTATCATAGAAGTGGAAGTACACACCAACTCATGGTGTTGTTGTATTTTAAAATAGTTTACAGATATTTTTATGTTTCTGATTCATTTCATGACTGTTTATGTGCCTGATGTCCAGTCTGCTTCGTTGGCTGCTGTTAATAAGGTTAATATGACAATAAACTACTCAACATTCTCCTTTATGCTCACAGCTGAGCAGAGGCAGGTCCTGGCTGCAGACGAACGAAAGCGAGAGTTTCATGAGGAGAAGAGGAACGAGTTTGAGAGCTACGCTGAAGAGGAGCACGATGGTATGCAAACCCTGATATCTGATATAGACGAGAGGGATGAGTTCATTGACTCCACCAGCTCATTCATCCAGTAAAATTCTCACCATCTCCCAGAACAAAACGAGAGGACCAGAGAGAGCACCGAGCAGTGGAGGGAGTTTCACTACGACGGGATGCATCCACCCCAAGAGTACAACCGTCAGTCCATCTGAGACTGAGAGGAGACGCGTGATGCTCTGTGCTGACAGGAAGTCAAGCTTTAAAAAAAACAATTAGTAGACAATGAGGCTTTTCTTCTCAGACCTTGACGGTTAGAGACATCAGCTACAAAAATGAGATGTTCAGACACATTTTTGAAGTTCTTGTGTTCTTGACGTTAACTTTACATCACCATTGTTTCGCACAGAGCCCACTGCTGTGAAGTAAAACTAATCACAGCAAATATTTTAAAATGTTGTATCCATGCAACTGTTGTCATTTTTATATTTGCTGAAACCCAATATGTAGAAATTGAAATGGTAAGCTTTCCCTTTCCCTTGGGCTGGCACAAATGCAGATGACAAAACATAGAAGTACTCATAAAATTGATTTCCCAAAACTCAAAGTGACATAATTACATCGCTTTGTCCAACCAACCATCAAAAAAAAATTAAAGATAATGCATCATTTTCTGTGCCTGACACTGATAAAAGTGTTCAGTTAAACATTGTGTTTATAATTAGGAGGTCAGGAAGTATCCAGTTGATAAAATAATGTTAAGTATGTTTTTTTCTTCTGCTGTTAAATAGATGTGTAGATCTTAATATACTGTATTCACTTATATATACATTGTATTTTCTATACATTTACTCACTTGTGACATATTAAATCTTTCATTTAAACTGTATTTTACTGTAAGAAATATGTATAAACTTTATGAATAACTTGATATTTAGTCACTGTCAAAGACAATAACTCATGCAAACAAGCCTAATACAAGCATCTCTGCAAAGCGCATTTCTGCAACAAAATGTAATACATGCACACTGAGGGGCTTTCAGTGCTTCATAGATTGCTCTCTGATGAGTTTTCTGGGAAATATGAGAGAGAAATATAGAGAAGACAAAAATAAACACTCAAGACCCAAGCTAACGGTGTTGTTGAGATTTGTATTTACAGTCAATAGAGGCTTAAAGTCAATATTCACCACAACATTTTCAGATAATTCAAGATGGCAAAATATGTCGGGCATGTTCTGGAGTTGGAGCTTTTTTTTTCCTATTCATGTTGAGTGCAATTAAATAGATGTACCACAGAGAAAATACAAAGACAAATCCCTTCTCCTCCCTGTGTGAAAGTCTCCAGAGAGCAAGCCGGAGGGAGAAGGAGAAAAGAGTCTTTCTGCTAAATTCAACAGGCTGGTATGAAAGCACAGTGATTAAACACAGAGTGAGCAGGCCGTTTTCAGGCCAACCACCTCATGAGCGGAAGCAGAGCACGATATTACAACTACCGAACTGCACACTACTGATTGGACGACTCCGCAATGGGAGCGACTGTTTGAGATTACATTTGCATTCATTTGTCATTTTACACTGCAGACATGAACGTGCACTTCACTGGTAAATTCTTCAAATCCAAATATGATTCAAGGTTTTTAAAGGGAAAAAAAACAACCCATTTAGTAGGAGTTACACTACACTCGTGCTGTCAATCTGTAAAGAAAGAAAGCATCTGTCAAATTCTCCCAATGGCACGTCAGAATAATATGCAGTACTGGGAGGTTTTACTTCTCAACTATTTCACCGTCACCGTCACTCTGAGAGGAGGTCTGGTTAGCTTCATGATGGAGCACATCCCTGAGAGCTGGTCACACAGCAACAACACGTGGTTGCCCTCCTGTGGTCAAGGAGGACCTCACAGTCACGTCAAAATTGAATTCATCAAATAAAACAGCAATAACAAGGTAACAACTATTACATACTGTATTTTTAACACTCAATAACTTTTTCGATCCAGTCTAATAACACATTTACACACTTCCTGCAAGTGGTATTCTTACAAAAGTCATAATACATTGTAAGAAAATAAATAATCCATTACAACAGTGCAATGCACCGGCCCTCTCAGCGATCGCAGCCATGATGCACATTGTCCTGCTTATATTTCATGTCCGCACACTTTAAAGCAAAGAGATAACACACACACTGTCACACTGTTGGGAGTTATTACCCTGCGAGCCATTGGAGCAAATACCACAGCAAAATTAACAAGAGCTGTCAAAATGACAAGAAGTTCAGAGTGCAGATGTCACAATTATTTACCACAGCTTGAAGCTTACTGTATATTGCACTTGCATAACATGGACTCCATTCAACAGTTCCAGGCAGGATATTAACACAAGGCATACAGCAGGAGCGTAAAACGCTCACAGTCAAAAACAATAGCAGCTTCAATGAAGAGTTCCCTTTAGTGTGGCACTTCCCAGACCGCCTGCTTGTTTATCGGCCAAACAACCAGAATCCAGGCACGTGGCCGCCACAACAGCTTTTGGTGAGCATCTTCCCCTCTGTACTTCCAGGTCTGTATGACAGTGGGAAGGGGAGCGGCGGGGGGGTGCCTTGCTGAGCCATGGTAAATGGAGCTGATCCGACGCTCCTGAAATTCCTCCCGTGGTTAGCAGAAACAGGTGGGAGGTCGCGGGATGGGCAAACTGGGCAACAATGTCGACTCACGAGGCCTGAGATGGTTTCATCCCGTCTCAAAGCTCTGTGGTCTCCCAGCTCACCTCCCGCGGAACCTGGCGTCATTTAGTCCCCGTGTGAATGACGGTGACGGTGGAGGGTCGAGGCCGCGGTGGCTCGGCCACCACCAAAGGCTCCTCTCGTACTGGAGAGGCGGCATCAGAGTCCTGATTGTACACTTTAACTGCAGAGGGCAAAGGGGCTATTGGAGGGCCTGTGGGAGAAAATACAGTTTAAGTTTTGCAGGGAGAAGAGTACAAGTTGAAGTCTGGCATTGGTCGGTTTCAATAATTGTCAACAAATCCCTTAAAAAGACCAAAAACAACTACATGTAAAGGTGCCAGTATGCATCTTCAGAAATGATGGTCAGATAGTCAGAAAGCTTTAGACACCCACTGCCCACCCCACAACGTTGGATTAGAGAGGGTCTTTGTCCGAGCATCTTTTTAACATTATGACAATCCAACATTCCCGCCCACTTCACATCAGCATGTGACCCTTTAGAGGTGTGTGGCAGCGTCTCTGTCTTCAGATATCTTTTCTCTGCCTGTATTTTTTTATTTTGCTGTGTTTAGGATGTTTCTGAGCGTCAATGCTTGGGGGCGTGTAAACCCCAGCAAAATAACTGACGGAGATTCATTCACTGCTCCTGCACACGCTCTGCACCACCACACATGTGCCAACTTGAAGCGCTAAACAACAACTGAACAACCAAGCAACAGTTTGCACAAAAGACAACTAAACAGAAGAAGAGTGATGAAGATAAAGCAGCTCAGTGGGACTTTTCATTTTGGGTTGGTGGTGGTGGTATCTCAACGCTAAATGGTTAAATGTTCCCTCACTGAGAGGAGAATACTTCACCGGGAGCAGAGCAGGCAGCAGCTCTTATGATCTTATGTGAAATTAAGTCGCAACCACATGGCTTGTGTCAAACTCAGTTTATCTTGTTTAATTGAAAGTGATGCCTCAAGGGCTTTTTAAACAGTTGCCAATTAACTGAATGGAGACGGCAGCAGAGTGAACAGAGCTCAGCTGACTGCAGCACTGAAAGTTGGACACGTCTGTGCCTACAGAGACATCTGAAGTGTCACTCACAGTCCTTCAGGGAGAGCGGGGCGCAGTCCACAGACTGGCTCTTGGCTGGAGCCCGACTCTGGGGGTTGGACACGGAGTTGGTGCTGTTAATGCTGCTGCCAAAGCTGGTGCCCAGCTGCAGGCGCCTCATGTGGCGGATCACAGCCGTCGCATTAAAGGCTTGCTGTGAAGATAGGGTGTACACAAACAAACACCCCACAAAAGACAGACAAACCACTGTATTTATGTTCTTAAAATATTATAGATTTGATGACCAGGAAAGATGAAGTCTTTTGTGCTTACCCTCCATTTGCTTTTGGCAAAGTTCTTCCGCATCTGTCGACTGACTGATTCATGTATGTTCTTGCAGAGAGCAGTGTCTCCAGCAATCCTGAAAATTAAAGTCAAGTCCTTTAAGATCATGAAAATGACAAATCACACATACAGTGTTACCCAAATGATTTGTATTTGTGTCTGCAAATACCTTGGGAATCGTCCTCACACTGTTTTCCTATTTGCTCGCCTCATTTATTTTCATTCTGTTTAAACCTCTTTGATGGATGGCTTGATATTTTTGTTTGAGCTCACACACTGCATCGCTTTCTGTCACATTCATCATAATATCTCGATATGAAACCTCAATGAAAGCCATTTCTCTGTGTTATGATACCTTTTACCGGTGTCACAAACCACATATTTGTATCACAGCGACCACCTGCCCAGGACCCAAAAGGCCCATTACTGGCTAACAGACGTATTCATACTGGCCACCTCAGACGGAGGCGGCAGCCCACACCAGCTTGCTCTCGTTAGCTCCAGCTCAGGCCTGGGAAGACATCCTAATTGTTCATTAAAGCTCCCACATTCTTCAAGGATCCTTCAGGACGCCAGCCACTAATTGGCAGTCATTTATTCAGCAGATTTCTCTCTGAGGGTCGGCGGTGCTGAGCAGAGGTGGGTTCGCGGCTCGGAGCCATGGCGACAGATGACAGTGGGAGGACATGCTCTCCATGACAAATGCGTAAGCCTGACAATCTGCGTCATACTGCTGTTTAATCACACTAAGATGTGTGGTTCCCTGTGATTGTCTGGTTGAGGTGCAGCGTGGCGGCGGTTAGTTTCTCACCAGGGGTGCTGAAGAGCCTGGTCACATGTGAACCTCTTCTCTGGGTCCTTCTCCATTAGGCAGCTGATGAAGTCTTTGGCTGTGGAAGGAATTAAAAAGGTCAAGAACACCCCCAGCTGAGAACAGGTTCTAAACACTGCCACCACAAAGGACTATTTTTATTTTTGCAACAGTTAATTTAACAGGTTGTCCATTTTTCAGAATTTTTTTCTAAAGTTCCTGGAAAGATTTTTTAAAATTGGTAGTAATAAAAGAGAAAATAGAGAAATAGAGAATATGAGGCAGCACACATAGTAAATGCCAGTCCTATTATTTTGGTTTTAAGGGGGCAGAAGTTATAAATAGTGACTGTTCTCTGGAAGAATTTCCTTCATGTGGAAAAAATTTGATCCATTGAAGCCCAATAAAATACCAATATAATATCAGAAACAACATCTTCTTGTTGGCTGAGCTACATGCATGCTTGTAATTTACATATTTTTTTGTTTTAGCATGCTATTAATTCAAAATCTAACAATCTTTTCAAAGATTCTTCTGACAGTATGTGCTGGGCCTGCGCAGCATTGTTATATATGAGCATGATTGGATGATAATTGCATAATTGTACCAAACAGTGTATCTGTGCAGTAACATCTTCCTTTCTTATGCTTCTACACTCATTCATACAGGTTTTTCCTTTAATATGATACGTGTGTGTATGAATGAATTACTCTTTCTTGTACTGACTGGTGTGGTTTTATTTTACGCCATGTTAAGTCAGCATGTTTTCAGATTAGATCATTATTATAAATTCATTAAAAAAAGGCAAATGTGGTAAGGAAAATGTAAAATTGTTGGGAAAACAGGGACCCTTACAATAACCTTTAATAACAATCTTCACCAGTCTTAAAATGTAATAATGGAGGACCACTGTTGTTCTGTCCTTGAATGGAAGTCCCCACACTGTGACCGTGTAAAAATGATGTCATGAATAAACCATGTCCACGCACACGGACAAACACATAAGTCATAGCTCACCAGAGTCTGATATGTCATCCCAGTACGGCGCGTCAAACTCGTAGTCTGCCTTGAGAATCTGCTCAAACAGCTTTGAGTCGTTCTCGTCGTAAAAAGGAGGGTAACCACAAAGCCTGAGAAGATGAAGATGGCTGGTTACGCAACAAGAACAACAGTGCCGTCACCCAGCTGATGTCAGAAACTTTAACCTAAATCTAAAAGGGATTTGCTGCGGCCTAATCTCATTCCCTGGCAGTTTATTTTTCATATAGCATGCTACAGGAGACGTTTGACAGGGATTATGGACACAACAGGAATACTAAGAGGGGAAAATGGGACAAAAACAGTCAACTTTCATATCATATGGAAAAAAATGTACATGCACACTACGAGCGTGCACATCAAAACCACTCGGTATACTTATGTTATGATCTTCTTCCATAACAACCACTAGACAGAACCCCCATTTGTGAGGGCATCAGAAACTCTACCAATTAATTACCTTAAAATTCATCACACGTAGAGACTGGATAACGAGACCAGGGATTTTCTCTTTGCTAACGAATGACACCGCTTATTTAGTTTGGCAGCTTTCCACCGAAAGCTTTATGGGCTCAGTAAAACAGGAACAGTAGCCATGGGCATCCCTCAGACTGTGATCTTGACCCTACATTGGTGGTTCTGCATCGAATGGTGCATATTAAAATCTGGATGTGGTTTTATTTAGTTGGGTTTCACCGACCATTTTTCTGTCATTTTTAAGGTTCTCACTGATGTTTTCACATATCTTGCTGTTTCAGTCACGCTACAATATTTGTGATCCACAGAGGATGAATCCCTCTGAATTTGGTGAATTTGGTGAATCTCATGCCACCAAGTGATGAAAAGTCATTTTAGTTTGTTTTTTTTTTCGGGAAAAATCTCAACAGCTGTTTAATGGACTGCCATGCAAATACCTATTAAACTTATAATTAGACATTTGCCATTTGTTTCACCTATACTTGTTGCTTAGTGCTAAATAGCAAATGTTGGCACTCACCAAACTACATATTTATTCCACTATACACTAAATGTCACAGTACACCATTTGAGCAGTTAAGCAAGTAGGTCCGATATTTTTGTACTCCAACATGAAATGGCAGAACATGTCTGACACAATACACATTTAAAAAAAAAATAAAAAACCTTTCTTAGACTCTATGTGTGGTGTAGATTTGGGACACATGGAAACAGGCATTAATGTATTTCTGAATACTAATCTTGTAATCTGTTTAGTTATCTTTGTCTATAATTCTCACGTAACTTTGACAGTCAGGACACTCTTGATAAGTGGTTTTTAATCTCAATGAGGTTTTCGTTGTGGTTTCTGATGTAGGCCTTTGAATACAGGCTCATAAACACGTGAAAATCAAGCTATCATATGCACAAAATGTCATTTCATGGCAGTATTTATACTTAAAAATGGACACTTACAGAATATAAGCGATGACCCCAATAGACCAGCAGTCCACGGCTTTACTGTAGGGCTTCTGAGCCAAAACCTCAGGAGCTAAGTTTAAAAAAAACAGTCAGAAAAGTATTTATTTAGTGAAATGGTGCAGACAGTGCCATGACACAGAGGCTGGAGAAGAATGTGAATGTGTGCTGGTTTCCCTGTAGCAGATGGCTAAGGTTAACCTGTGGCTACTGGCAGATTAGATTAGATCATGTTTAGCCAACTGGTGCATCTAATTATCTCAGCGGAAGTTTCCACCAGAGTTCGGAGGCCATCCTCACCCACGTATCCTGGAGTCCCACAGGCAGTGGCCATCACGTCGCCTGTTCCCTCCATCTTTGACAAGCCAAAGTCACTGATCATGATCTTTGATTCGTCGTGGGGACTGAAGTAGAGCAGGTTCTCAGGCTGGAAATCAGAAGAAAGTGTCAAACAGCGTGTCTGTCTGATGTCTTCCAGTCTGGATGAGTGATCGCAAGCTAAATATGACACAAAATCCCCTGGATTTGTCATCCAAGAGTTGGGGAGTTTCACAGCTCATCCAAGAGGCTTTGCCAGTTTTAGAGAGAAGGAAAATCCCTGACATTCAACCTCCGTGGGTGATCCTCATCAGGCGCTTGCACTATATCACTCACACAGGTTAAATGGCAGGGATTTCCGCTCTCAGTAAGGCTGAAGAGTTCACTTCAACAACAAATGCAGTGCATTTTGAGAGGAACAGTGCTTGACTATGAATATTAGTGTACCTTTAGGTCTCTGTGCACGATGCCCATGGAGTGTAGATAGTTGACTGCATCGAGAACCTGTCGGATGAGCCGACTGGCATCCATTTCTGTGTAGAAACCTTTCTCTACGATGCGGTCAAACAGCTCTCCTCCAGACACCCTGTTGGCAACAAAGAAAATAACGTAAGGCTGGTTTGTTGCATGATACGTTATATACGAATACAAATAGTTGACTGACTACATTTTACCATTTGTAGCTGCTGGGTTAATCTACATAAACTAGACCAAAAGTCAAACACTTAAAAAACAAGTATCTCTGCAGTGAAATTAGAAAATTATGAAGCATATGTTGCTCTGTTTCAATTCCCCTTTATAAAAGCTTTTGTGGCCACCTACTTCCAATCAACCTGAGATCCTGCACCAGTTACTTCCCCTTAGAACTTAAATGTGATTGTGCATTTTTTTAACTTTAAAACAACCTCTGCAAAATGACGTTGATGATGATAAATAATGGTTATAATAAATACTGGGACACCACAGTGATACTGGTACATACACAGTAGACTCAGTGGACAAACGGATATAAAGCCCAAAAGTAAATCATAAATTTAAGCCTCTGTTTGTTCCTTACTCCATCTGCAAAAAGTTTTGACTAAATTCAACTGTCATTTTGAGGTTGGAGTTCACAGTGTTGTTAAATCAATCAGTGTTGCTAACATACTTCATATTCCCAAGTGCAGTTCTCCTGTATCAATCATGTCATTATGATTTTTGAGACCTGTCCCTTTGTTACATTATGTAACTTTGCAGTGTCTGCAACTGATGCAACAGTGATTCTCCCCAACTACTTTAAATCAAAATAGCAAAGAGCCAAAAGACCCAAAGTGACTCACATTAAGTAGAGCATCAATCATGAGAATGTGCCTGCTTTCACAGACGACTGGCATTCGCCATTTTTACTTCAAGGCAACATTATGCACCCTGCAGAGGTACAACAAGGGCAGATAATCGCTGTCTAAATTGCTGGTGCATTAGTCACAAACACTGTGAAATTATGTGGCGAGGGGAAAGGTCTCTGAAACCATGACGACATATGCCAAAGAGGAAAACTGTACAGAGGAAAAGTACACCTCCACAAACACTGAGGGAAATACATTTGACAGGATATTTACCACATAAACGACACTAATATGAATATGAAGTTGAACTAACTGAACCGGCAAAAAATGACAAAAAATAATGTGGTTATATAAGCAGATATGTGTCCAGAAATAAGTGATTTTTATCAATGACTCTCAGAGTTTTTCATACTTTATCTTTATGTATTTCTCTTTTGTGCAGAGACTTTGTGACACAAGAATAATAATAGTAATACAGAGAGAACCAAAGTGGGGCTAGTTCACCTGAGCTAACTGGCAGTAGATTTTATTATTATTCGACAGACAGATATGAATCTCCAATAAGCACATTTATCAACTCACTCATCTATGAATGACTCAAAGACTTCACACACCGATTCAGCTACTTACTACCAGCCCATTCAACTACTACTTACTCAAGAAAAAAAAAAGAAAGAAAGAAAAAAAATCACAGCACATTATCAAAACGACTGGGTGCATGAGCAAACCTGAGCAAACAGTGTGGTGGGTTGATGTACTTACAGCTGCATTATGAGGTACAGGTGGTTTGAGCTCTCGTAGATGTCCTCCAGAGCCACGATATTCTCATGCTTTATCCTGGAGAGGGAGAACAGAAAATTCACTTTGCTTGCTGTCAGCCTCGGTTCATTTCTGCACAGGCTACTAATGAGCTGCAATTAGCCTTTTCTTTTGTTAAAATGATCCTCTGCCAACTGAAAATTAAGCTTTTTGTTTCCCCCTTTGTTGCAGCACATTGCCTGTGTTTAGATGGTGTCTGTTTGTGTTTCCACACGTGATTGTTCAAAAAAAAAAGAAGGAGAAAAAAAAAGACAAAAAAGAGGCTGCCAAAGTCCATCCTTCACACGAGGGAGAAAACCTTTTGTGTGTGATGGAGAGCGGGGGGGGATTCTTAGAGGCTGCTAATCAATGAGTCATGAAGTGGCAACCCCCGTCAGCAGGAGCACCTGAAGAAAATAATATAGCATGCTGATGCTATAAGAGGCTGGAAGTCTGTGTCCAAGCAACCAAGCAACAAGGTTTTAGTGTATAAAAAAAAAGGAGATATGCAGATGACAGAGCATGTTCACAAGGGCAGGTGGCTGAAAAGGAAAAGGAGGGGGTGGAAGAAGAGGAGGTGGAGAGAGTCTCAAAGGACCAAACAACCTTCAAAACTTCCTTTCTAGGAAAATGAAAATGAGGTTTGCTGTTTGCGGGCCTTTCGACAAACAGAGCCCAGTAAGTAAAAACGGATGAGAAATCAAGAAAGAGGGACAGAGAGAGCAGAAAAAAGGGAAAGAAAAAAAAAGAGGAAGTGAAAGGATAGCAACTGTAACCAGGCAACTACACCCAACAACTGGTGTGCTCAATTCAAGAGTGACTGATAACTGAGTGTCTCGGGGGAATTACCCATCAGGCCCTGGGGGAGGACGAGGTGTCACCTGGTGTCAATGCAATCCTATCATACCCTGTGTAGGTGTGTGTGCACACTGTGGAGACCCAAAATGGTTGATAGATGGGATTCGACAAGGAAGTCACTTAAGCCTGACAATGGCTGTTAAATAAACCGAGGGGCACCGGCGTCCCAACTCTGAGTCATTACTCAAGAGTAGAGAGAGAGACAGAAACAAGCACACAAGCTTCTGCGAGGTGATGGCCTTCTCTAAAGTGCCGCTCTCCTCCTGAAAACTCCCCCGCGGCTCGGCTCGGTCACACGGTGGTACCTACTTCCTAAGCACGGCAATTTCATTTTCGATGCTGGTCTCCTTTCCCTTCAGCGCTTTCTTCGGGATGCACTTGATGGCGACCATCTTTCCCGTGGCCTTCTCGCGAGCCATCACCACCTCGGAAAACGCACCGCTGCAAGGGAGAAAGAGGAAACATGTTAGCCCTGCTTTATATGTGCTCGGGCAATATTGACACAGAAAAGCCATTGTCAGTGAGTAGATAGAGGGCACTCAGAGGCAGACAGGCCAGAGTACACAAACAGCATATTGTGAATATTTACTGAGAACTGGCAAAGTCCCTGACTATGGCCAACAGCCTCCTGTGTTGGCTTACTCTCGGCGCTCGTGTGCAGCCAAAAGCACAGCAAACACTTTTAAAACCTCGAAAAAACACCCATTTAGGACGGCAGATAGCGTGTCTTCCACGGCCATCTGTCTCCATACATGCGAGCCTTTAAAAACAAATACGGAATTAAGGGAATATTTGCACGAGCAATCTGTATCTGTTGCTATGATACCACATTCAGTCCACCTTAATAAATCTCGCTGAGCAGGCAGCACAATCCCCACCCCCCACCCACCACCCCCCTCTTCATTTTGATTAAACACCTTCACAGGCACCTTTATCCTCCACGACCCTGAAGAGGGCTCGACCTGAAGATGTTAAGAAAGGACTGATGATATGAAACTCTCCGGACCGCCACGTTCAACAGACCAGAACAAGTAGCGTGATGAACTTGAGGCACTGATGAACTCACGGATCTCATTTGATGTAACGCGCCAGTATAAAAGAATAAAAGGAAATACAACACTAAACCAAGCCCAAGGCCACAGCGATGAGATTTTTGGTGGGGTTTTTTTATATGCTGCTGTTGGTCTATTGTTGGTCAACTCTTCTGTGTAGCTGACCACCTTTATTCTCCACTACAGTGACATGGTTCAAAATATTCTTTCACTTTTTGTCCTCTCCGTGTGTTCCTTTTCCTTTCAGCATTGAATTCTTTAACAGCTGACCAAGGTTTTTAGTTTTGGAGCTTTATTTTTATTAATATTTCAAAGTGGCTTTTAGTGGTACACAGTATATCACCATATGGGGACCTGTATATAGTAATTTTTCCCAATATTTTTTCTTAGGATGAGGTCAGCTGATAAAAAAAAAAAAAGTTTATTTAATTGCCAATTGCAATCCAGCTGTTCTTATTGGAGCGTTTGCCAGTTATAATGTAAGGGAAGGTCAAACAACGTATGATCCCTTCAAGTAGCCTCTTGCCTCATATGTAAAAATATTAAAGGACAACAGAGGCTGTCTATTTTAACTACACGGCTGTCTGCACTTGTTCCAACATATGGTTTTATTCCTTAAGTAAGTGTATTGCTAGAACATCACTTACTGTACAAAAGCAAAGGTGATACAGAGAAACACACCGACAGTGATCCAGCTCTTTACAAAAGCAAGACGGCCAGCATCAAAAGCTCCATTATGCTCTCAAAGCGTAATCAGTTCCTCCCAACAGGCTCTAAACTCAGCACCACTCGCTGCACTAAGTCCCACCGGGGCCATCAAATCCACGCTAATCCCTCACTCCACCACCGCACAGGAGGGGGAGGGGGGTCACTCGAAGCCACAACACGAACACAGTATGCGCACAAACACACTACCTGGTCACAAAGCCCCGGGTGTGACGAGGTGGAACACACTCACTGCAAACAAACATAAGTGAGAGGGCTTGGAGCAAACGTCCTTCTGACTTTGACCTCATTCTGACACATGATGTGGGACAGTATGTAAATTCAAGGGCTTCTGTAAGTGAGGGAATTGTTGCACCACTTGCTGGCCCTTTGCAGCACTATCTTCCCACCGCAGCTGTTGCCGTGAGGACAATGAGCATCATTTCTAGTCAGCACATGCGACCGGTTTCCACAGCTGTGTGGACATTAAGGAGAAGTGCAACGTTTCTCCAGCAGCATGCTCAGCCTGTCAAGCAGCTCTCTTGCAAGGCTTTTTTTTCTTTTTTCTTTTTTTTTTTTTTGAGAGCACGCTTTTATGCTCTCTGCAGCAGGAGACACACAATGATGAAAACCACAGGAAACCTGAGAGGGTGGTTGGAACGTGTAGCACCATTTCTGTCTCCCTGCTAACCACATTGACAAGCAGCAGCATCACTTCCTGTGAATGACAACATGACAGAATCCACGCCTGTGACTTCCCATCGCTCTGTCAGTGCATGAGGCTTGATAAACTGAGCAGTGGGCCGTGGTAGCATTCAATCTATTAATTTATACTTCACAGGAAAGAAAAAGGTGTGATGTCTGTTAAAGGCATGCATATGGTAATGCTGCTGCCCACATGCTCTATCTGCACATACATACAGTGCATGCACACAAAAGACACAGTGACACAGCCACAACAATCACACGTAGTTGTAGAGCTGGAACGATCTGACGAGGTAAAGAAAATAAATCTGCAACTATGATGATAATTTAATCATTTCAGTCATCTCTCAAGCCAACATGTGCTGGTTCCAGCTTTTTAAATGTGAGAATGTAGTGGTTTCTCTGTCATATATGATAGTGTGTTAAATAGGTTTAGGTTCTGAGTGTTCAACAGATAAATAAAGCAATTTTTAGACACAACTTCTGGTTCTGAAAAAACATTTCATAAGCACTACTAACATATAGAGACTTAAACAATTAATTAAAAAAAAAAAAGATACCTGTTAATCAATGATACTAATAATAATAAAATAACAACAACAATAATAAAAACAGTTGGCTGCAGTGCCACATTACTCAAATAACCATGCCTGATATAATCCTTGATATGATCTGGCGCGGCATTAAGTGATGAGAGAAAGCTCCATCTAAATTGGAGCCTTTATCGAAGCTCATCTCAATCCATTACGCAAGACAAATATGATTGTATGGCTGCGAAATGTTTCTGACCCAGAGTCACACACTGCACAATCAAGTCAGTGCACTGACTCACTGGGTTGAATAATAATAGTTGAATTTTAAGTTCCTCCCGGAGCCACAGAGATCCGTCTTCACGGCTTTTTGGATGACAGTATGAGTTGTGTGTGTGTGTGTGTATGTGTGTGTGTGACAGTCTGCAGTCACACACCACCACCACACTATGTGCAGGATGGCCGAGCCAAAGCGGCTGACTAATGTGAAATGTGAACGTGGGCTGCTCTCTGTGTGAAACGGGCGGCTGATGCTGCAGATGCAAAGCAAGGCCCCGTATCAAACAATCACCCAGAAACCTTTTTTTGTTGCCAGGCCACGACCTCAGCTGGTTGTCCTCGGCGATTATGAAATTCGGGACACTGTTGATGGAAGACGGTTTTTCTGATGGGAGGTGGTCTCGATGGCCGAGGATGGCTTATTGACATTCACAGCAAGCGTATTGTGGTGCTGCTGATTAATCACTCTGAATCATCTTGTGTAAGATGCATTAAAGCAGATCGTTACGCAACATATGGGATGGAAAAGTCAGGGCTCTATAATCCAGGTAGAGCTACTGCCGGTGTAACCTACTGTGCTCAAAGTCACACTCCAATAGTGCAACGACAGCCTGAACCAAAAATATGACATGTTATGGGATCTATCCTTTAACTATTATTACGCTTGGATCGGTGAAGGAATAATAATGGAGAAAAGCAAGACAATTCTTTTGTTATTAAAATGCACACTAAACTCTAGAAGCAGAAAGGTATTAAATACTTGGCATCGTCACTGTTTCTCCTCATCTCGAGTACAAGTATAGTGACACAGAATTCGACACATTTTAGATAATAGCCCTTAAATTATTTGGTAGGAAAAGTTGTACTGTTAGCAGATAATTTTACACTTACTTTTAGACTCCACACCACCATCTGCTCAGCTGTGAGATGATACTCAGGAGTTTTGGAGAGTTTTGGACAAAGTATGTGAAAATGACAGCAATTCTGGCTAACAAGCACTATAATGCAATATGCATTGTTGTTCTCATCATCATCTGGACCAACATAACTCTCTCCTCCAGTTTTCCTCGTTTGCCATAAAGAATCTTTGTAAGGGCGGCGATGCAGTTATGTGTCAAGACTTTTTTGGTGCTGGTCCAAGTGGGGCAAGAGTTATGCAGGGCTGCCATGAAGCATGCATGCACACACAGAAAGGTTTTAAATTTGCCATTTCTGCACTACTTAAATGTATTTGCATTCTTGTATATAAAATACTAGTTTAAAAGGATAATCACAACAAAGCCACCATGTAATATGAAATAATAATAAAAGTTTAAAGCAACAACACAATCAAAATAAGCTTGCTTAGACAAAATACTGTTTTGACAGAATTGTGAAAAGCTCTTAAAAGAACAATCTCTCACAAAAACTGTGCTACAGCAAACTGCTAGCAAAGCCCAAAATATATTTGGTTATTTCAATAATCCTCAAAATTGCAAATAGTTAAATTTGCCTTCATTTAACTACTACTCCATGCTGTTGAGCAGTTTTCTGATCGCTTGCTTAAAATCTGCAAAGTTTAGAGCAGAAACATATGGAGCACCTGGAACATGCAAAAAAATCTTTAAGAATCTGATGAACACAGAAAAGTATCTGGTATCTGCAATAAGTCAACGGAGAGATCATTCATCGTACCGTCTTTTAGCTGATGATGATAATATCGGGTATATTTTGCTTTTTTTTTCAGGAAAGTGAATGTATCCTCCTCTGCCACCATTCTCTCTAGTAAGATGAACTTTTGCCATTTCTGGAAACTGAAATATTTCAATAGCTGACAGATTTTTTAAGAAAAATATTTACTCAAATTACCTTCCACAACTGTATTGAATCTAATGTGATCAATTCAGGTGTGGTTTCCATCTCTGGTCTTTGGTGCCACACTAGCCCACACCAGCTTTCTGTCCTTCCAGGCACAGCATCAAGCTGCAAAGTTAAATCAACTCCAATAATTTGACTAAAATTAAATCCTGCAGCTCTCACAGTCCCAACGACTGGACCTGGAAACCATTACCCAGCAGCACAGAGGACCCGAGGCTACTTTCCAGGAATGTGTGCTTTGTGCTCACCAGACTGTTGATGAAACAGAGAAAGAAGGTCCGCTACTCACAAACAACTAAAAAGGTAAAGTGTCTGTGGCTCTGGGGGAATGCTTGGCAGAAACCTATCTGAAGCCACAGATCAGAGTCGAAGAGAGAGAGGCTGAATTATTTTAATAAGGGTGATTACTGCCTCTGATATGAGGCAGACTGGTACACTTCAGCTCTCTGAGTGCAGCAGATAGTTCACTGTGGCTCTGGAGGCATCCACTGTGGTGAGGGGGACATGAATACAAATGGAAGCAACATACTGCGCATTATCTCAGTGAATTATTATCTGACTCGCCATCATCACGGTCAGTGACAAAGTATCTCCTCCCACAGAGCGTGTAGCTGGAGGACAGTGGTGGTGGTGGAAAGTGGTAGGTAGTGTCTTCTTGAGATGGGGGCAGCTAAGGACTTCGATCATCCTAGTTGCCTAGCTGCCATTTTCATTGCCTCAAGGACACAAGTAGTCTCTAAAACAAGCTGTGTTTCAGAAAATGATCAATGTGTGAAGGCAGCAGTAGTCACTTTAATGTGCAACGGCCGAGTAAGGCTTCATCAGAGCCAGGGTCAGCGTAATATCTGTTGTAGAAGCGTGTTTGTTCATTGACATCCAACTAAGAAAAGGTAGTTTTCCTTTTTGTTGGCCAAAAGAATCATACAAATGTGGCTTTGGGCAGAAACAGGTGACCTGAATGAGTCAGCCACAGCTAAGCCCTGCTTGGCCCTGCGGTGGGAGCTAACAGAGGACAACTTCGGTACTTTAATCCCAAAAAGTGGGATTCTGGAAATACACGACAAAGCACTCAGAGGGGACACAACTAGAGAGTATCGCCTCTGGACTATGGCAGTTTTAGCCAGGACATTTAAATAAGATATGTGAATTTTTCATGTCATTCAACTGAGGAAAGTATGTGTTGGAGCAAAACGCATCCTGTATTTTGAAGTAATGACACAGTTTTTAGTGAAACAGTAATTCTGCGCCTCACGACATCTCACACAACATGATACTAATTGAGGGCCACAAATTATGTTGTACACGCATTTTAAATTTGGGTTGACAAAAACTGACTTAGAAAAGAGTTGATATACTGGGAAGATAAAAAGTTGAATTGGTGCACCCTTGAGCTCTAGTTTGCTTGTTTCACATCTCCACTTTAAGTAACAACCTGCTGCACACTTTCCACACTGACCCTGCTGGGAGCTCTGCAGGTGCTTGTGGTCGGGTTACTTAATTTGCTTCCACAGAGAATCAGCAGCTTAAGGGTCTGAAATTAGCTGCAAGCCAAGTGCTGGTAAGGCAGGAGGACTGGCTTCAGTGGCGACGATCTCATTAGCTCACAACAGCTACTGTAGGAAAACATGGAGAAGAAATCTGCCCACAGCAATACGGACACCACCACAGGCTTCTTCCACAGAAACTCCCATCAATATCGTAAACGCTCCCAACTTTCACACTCAGACAGTATGGCCTCTAATCTTTTATTTTTGTAGGATGTACACATAGAGGGGCATTTTATTTTCACATTTACACACCTGAATGTGTCAGTGTGAATGTGTCAATGTGCCCAAATATCACTGTTAATATAACCAAATAACATATGACTTCATATGACGGGTGTGACCGAAGTATCACTGAAATGTACAATAAATCAA
>JAOXYL010000090.1:8749049-8760614 GCA_028564955.1 Terapon puta | reverse complement strand
TTTCCGCTCACACATCGTGTCATCGCCCGCTTAATCTGCACAACTGGACACAAAGTTTGTCTGTCTGTCTGTCTGTCAGTCTGTCTGTCGGTACTCACGTCCCGAGGACTTCCTTGAAGTCAAATATCTTCTTGATGTCATCGACGTGCTTCTTCCAAGAGGACCCGTCGCTGGTCTCGCCGTTTTCTTTCGCCATTTCGCACCGGGGTGTGTGTGTGTGTGTGTGTGTGTGTTGAGGTGAGGGTGGGGAGGAGGAGGAGGAGGAGGAACCGAAGATCTAGACGCAGCTCAGGAAGATCGCCACAGCTGTCTCACCAACTAAGAAAAATGTTCAAAATAAAAAAGAAGAAGAAGAGGAGGAGGAGGAGGAGAGGAGAGAGGAAAAGTAGTGCACTCGTGCGTCTCGCCGGGGGCTTCCTGCCTGTTTGTCCTCAGCCCGATGGAGGAGCAGGAGCAGGAGGAGGAGGAGGGGGGAGGAGGAGGAGGAGGGGAGGCATGTCCTACCCCGAGAGGTTATTTGACTAATCTGTTTGACGTAGCGGATCCCGACACTGAGCTTCCCCGCTGTTCAGATCACTGTGACGGGGAAACACAGGCTCTCCCACCCCCACCTCCTCCTCCACCTCCTCCTCCTCCTCCTCCTGTTTCTCTTCCTCAGTCAGTCCCCGTCAGGCGGCGACGCGGTGAGCTCAGGTCTGCTCTGCTCGCACTTTGCAGTCGCATCCGAGCCCCCCCGCGGTTGTTATAGCGATAGAGGAGGAGTGGGAGGCTGCTGCTCCCGCCCGTCTGTCTGTCTGTGTGTGTGTGTGTGTGTGTGTGTCTGTGTCTGTGTGTGTCTGTCTGACGGCGCGCACCGCACAATGAGCGCTCCAAGTGTTCGCATTGCACCAAATCAGGTGCAAACTCCGCCGGACGGATCCGTGTCAGGGCGTGTGTGTGTGTGTGTGTGTGTGTGTGTGTGGCTGGATGGTGCACAATTACATGCCATCTTTTCTTTTTTTTTTTTTTTAACATGTGCAGAAATTTAATGACAGGGGCGGAGATAAAGGGGAGAGAAGGAGGGGCCCTACGCAGCAGGTGACCCTTGCCACCCCCCCCACCCCCCCAGGTTTGTAGCTTTTGTAGATGCCAAACTGCTTTAAAACCTGAACGAAATGTGCACAAGCAAAATGCACTGAATTCAAAATCGTCGTAAAAACAAGAGCAGCTTTGCACTCTTGGACCATAAATCACAAAACCTTTTTTCGAGTGAGAGAAAAGTAAAGAGGAAGGAAGAAGGAGCAGGAGGAAGTTAAAGGGGAAATCCACTGATTTCACACATCTGACTTCAGTGTTAATGTTTGAGTTGTGTTGTGGGTAATGTAGGTGCCAGCTTCTGTCAAGGAAGAAGGATATGTGCAAATAAACAAAGAGACGCCATCTCTGTCTCTCCTGCATCATTTTTCATCCTTTCTCAAAGCCTGTCCATTGTGCATCCAACATAAGCAGAAGTTAAACTGATTCAGTCCTTTATCTTTTAAAGCAGCCACAAATGATATGAAAATATGAGAGTTATCGCACGTAATGATGAACCTGCAGAGAACGATCGCCTGAATCTGGAGCTCCCCTCATCTTTACAGAGTTTTATCACATTCAGCCTGTAAGTGTTTTGACTCTTGAAGCGTCATTTTGAGTCAAAGTAGGCTGGTGCCAAAGAAAAAGCCTTAAAACACACTGTAAACACGATCAAACAGACTAACTGATGAACACTGATTTTTCACTCAGCATGTGTCTTAGTCTAAGACTTGAGTTATTATTGCACTAACAATAAACGAGGTGACTGCCAATAAATAATGATATATCTCCGTAACTGTTGGTGTGTAAATAAGAACAGTTGCTGGTTTAAATGTCCTCTCTACCACTAATACCTGAAGAAGAAAAATGTGTGGTGTTTATCATAACAAGCGAAGTCATGTCTCTTTTACTGTACTTTAACCTCCACCAAAGCATCATCATTTTAGATTTGCAGATATCTAAAACTGTCATTCTGTTTCCCCATATCATAGTTTTTTCTGCTATTTCTGCCCACTTCTCTATTGCTTGTCTGTCTCTCCGTGAAGATGCTTCCTTCCTCTGTTGCTCCTTGAACATGTTTTCATCCTCTTTGTTTCGACATGTGGAGTTTTTCTTTCTCTGAATCACAGGATGGAGAGAGTCATTTTCTGTACAGACTGAAAAGCTGCACTCCGCACAATTGTGATTTGTGATTTTAGGGCTATAAAAATAAAACCGTATTAACAATCAAGAGAAACAACTCTGAGGGCTGAATCCACATGACTCATATCTTCAAACAACAGCAGGACCAGCAGGACCAAGGCTAAACACACGGTGTAGTGGAGCAGTAAATTACAGTGGATTCTCAGACCGACCTGCAAAGATGCTGATTGGCTCAGATGTTGTTTTCTTTAAATAAGTATGTGAACTTTTAAATCACTCAACAAAATCTGAGATGAGTGCAGCGACACACTAGACTGGAAACACACTATGCCGGATTATTGTGACAAGACTCAAAAACAACAAAGACAAGCGTGAGGAACGACTGCTTACAATATCTGACTCTTGGTTGGTCTAATACCTATATAAAAAGCTTTAATGCTTCAAATAAAAAGTTATATAATATTATGATATAAGCTAAAAGTAAATGAGACTTAAAGATATTCAATGACCAGTGTAAAAGGACAGTCAGCTATATCTACTTATTCTTATTTTCCACTGAATCATTGATTGTAACTATCAGTTTTTATTACAGCTCAGACGGAGTGAAACTTCAACACTGACACATTGATTTAAGATAAATATTCAGTTTAAAGCCAGCTTCTGATTTTTGTGAGTTAACTGTAGATAAACTTTAACAGTGAAGCTCAAAGAGGGTGATGGATGTTAATTTACGGTATATTTATAATCGCATTTCTCTTTGATTATGAAGAACAACTATCAATATGAAACATGATGTGAGAGATGTATTTTCATATTTCTGTTAGATTTGTCAGAGGTGTGTTGGGCTGTGACATTAAAAGAAAAGAAACATGATACTTAAACTTGAAAATAGATTTATTTGAAAATATTTCCATTTGAATTCTCTGATTTGGTTTATTTACACGAGCCCTTTAATGCCTTTTAATTCAAGTCTTAGTTCAAACCATGATTAAATACGATGAGCAAGCACTTCTAAGTACTTCTTAACCTAAATTTTTAACATGAAATCTTCACCTCAAGGTTGGATAAACATTTAACAGTCAAAATGGTAACAACTCTCTTTGTTTGTTCTGAAATCCAGTTAAAGTACTCCTGTTCTTGGATAAATATTTAAAGGATAATGCACATCATCTTAAGATTTCTACTTGACTTGTGATACTCGTTGTTCAGAACAGTACAAAAATTCAGACTTAATGCACGAGAAACAGTTTTGAAACACGGAGCCGGTGTAGGTTTGACACAGATAAGATACAGTCCCAAGAGCTACAAATATAATAGTCAGCACTAGATTCGTCTTTACTACAACCACACTGTAAACATTGTCTCTAAGGCCTCGATTCACAGCCAAACCACATTAATAGTTGTCTTTTTTCTTGACACAGTGCCTTGTTAACGAACACCTGAAGAATACTGGCAGTTATTGAAAGATTGGGGGGAGTAAACTTCAACAAGTGGACCGGATTTCAGGCTTTTCCTTCAAATCATAAACAAAATAATTAAAACTTTTTTTTTTTACTATAGGAGTACAAATAAAAGTACCAACACTATGTTTAACACTCTTTATATTATTGACCAATTCATTTTTAAACCACACAATCCACGACTAAAAGGTCCCATGTATCTGCCCTGCACATCTAGCGACCGACCATGGTGGAAAACAGCACATCCAGTTTGTAGTGCAGTACCAGCGCTTGTATTCTGGTTATTTTGGTTCCCAGTTTTATGGCGTTTTAGGAGAAGGTGGCGGTGAGGATGGCCTCTTGTTGCTGGTGATGGAGGGCCCCGATACCGACAGCAGGAGCAGGCAGAGCAGGTCGGCTCACTAACCGGAGCTGAGAGAGACAGAGGAGACGGTTCAGTGTGCTCAATATCCAAAAATGTATTATTACATTGTCGATTGTTTTATCTGAATCGCCGCTCACCTTGCAGGCCAGCTGCTTCTCAAACCTAGGACCAACAAAAGACCAGGGACCCATGTTCTGAGGCTCCTCCTGGCTCCATACGAACTCTGCAAAGGAGTTTACATCAACAGTAACAAAAAAAAATAAAATTTTTATTTTAAAAAAGGGAACGATTCAGTGTTTTTCATGTTGAGTTCACACAAAACATGTGACTTTGTTCGGTTGACCTTTAACAACAAAGCAGAGAAATTCGAGGTCAAACTGAAACTGCTTTAGCTTCAGTGAATTTGAGAACATGAGAACAATGAAAGCGAGAGCTGAAGTGAAACCTGAACCGTCATGCTATAAAGGTAAGAAAACCTCATTCAGAGTCACAGTGACATGTGATAATAAAAATCCAGCCTTGGAACATAGTTTCAGTCGATTTTTTTTTTCCTAGAGGTTTCATACAATTGTCCACAGAGGGAGGAGACATTGAAAAAAAAGGATGTAATTTTATTGCTCTAATGCTTTTTAAAAGCTGAAATATAAGCTGATTAATTGATTACCCATTTTCCAGGAAAATACTTGTGATGCTTGCTACTATTTTGATAATCAAATAATGACTAAAAGACATTTTAAATACAAAAAATGGCAAGACGATCCACTGGTTCCGTTTTTTTAAATAGTTTTACAGGCTGAATATTTGGGGGTGAGGAAGGTCTGTCAAAACAAATTCTAATTCATTTTAGACATCCAATATCTGAAAAACTGTGATGGATGTTTTTACTATTTTCTGATATTTTATTAAACAAATTATTAATCCATTTCTCCAGAAAACAATCAGAAGATTGGTAACAAAAAAAATATTGTTTTGGAGCTCTGAAATAAAGCTTTCAAACACAGACAGCACTGCCAGGAGCTCCACAGGCTGAGATGAGTCAAGAGGCGAGCTTCGACTGGACAAGGAGCAGCAGAGATTACAGCTAAAAAACACAAGATGAGGAATGGGGGAATATAAAAGCTAAGAGGGAACAAACCCTTACAATCCACAAGCTGCTCTGCCAGTAAAATCACAACTCTAGTTTTTTTTTTATATCAACAAATGTATTGCTGTTTAACTTGGCATTCAAACTGTAATAAGAAGTGCTGAAGTGGAGTCAAGAAATGTGGAGGAAAAGCCGCAAGGAACTCATCTCAGTAAGCAGCAGCAGAAAACTGCACTGCTTGTTACAACAGCCAAATTGATTTGAGAAAGGTTAACAACCCACTAACCCAAAGGGCTCATGGGTAAAAAGAAGGACGTTAACACCAACAGTCTGTAGTTCCTCATTCTAAAAAAGTCTTGCATAACAAAGTGAAGCAGACCCAGTTATTTGTCTGGATTGACATTTGGCTGAAGATGCTGGATCAAATAAGAGCAACACTTGACACGACAGCCATGCGGGGAAAACCAATCTGCTGAAGCTCATACTTTAGATTTTTCTTTGTCAGATACACGGGTGAACCAGCGTTTCTGGATTTTTTTCATGTTGTCTAATGCTGTCTGGTAGAGTCAATAATGAAATGTGTTTGACAGGCAGACTTCAATTGAAGCTGGCTGCTGAAAAACATTCAACCTGCGATGACTCACTCGTGTCTTTTGTAACTGTTGTCCTCCCTGATGCTCAGATTTAGATGGCTTGACATCTTCAAGTGACTTCCTAATGAATCACTGACCAAGTGTCCTTCTGATGTCAATAAAGGTCAATGGTCACTGCTCATTTTGAATCCTACTCACTGAAGACTAAAAACAAAGATGAATGACTTTAGGTCACATTCAAAATGTAGATTCCTCCATAAAGGAAAAAAATTAGGAGGATTAAAACAAAACATGTTTACATCTATGTTCTATATTTCTGCACGATAATCAATATACTACATTTTATTCTGTATCTTTATGCGTCATTTAATTTTAAATAATTAATTTTCCTTACAAATGCTGCTTTAGTGCATTTTTAGCTTGATGTTTTGATTTGTTGCGCTGTCTTGGAGTATTATTTAATTATATATTTTGAATCGTTTTTCAACTTGATGTAAAGACCTGTAAAGAAAACACTACATAAATAAACTGTCTTGCAGTCACAAAGACTACTACATAATGTGGTGCTCCAAAGATAAAATGCAAATTATGCAAATGCATGCAAAGCAATTATTAGCAAAGAGGAACAGCGGACAAAGAGACTTCACATAATCAAAAATAACATCACTTTGAATATACGTCTCTGTCTAAATAAAAATCAAACATTTGGTGGACTTATAATTAATCTCATATGTCATTTAAGAGAAATGAAGAGGTGAAGAACACCTTCAAGTCCTTCATGATGAAATGTTCCCAACCTTTGTAGAATTATGTGTTAAATTAGATTTATGAAAGCGTTATCTTGTTCAAAAAGAAGACTTTGTTTGCATGAAAAGTCAAAACCCTGAAGAAAACATGAACATGAACCTTTCCACAATGATGTAACAGCTGTTTTCTGGTGTCTATTGCAGGGTCCCAGACGTACCTTTGGCATTGGGGTACTTTTTGAGCTCCTGCTGCAGAGCCTCCAGTGGGAACGGACACAGCTCCTCCAAACGGATCAGCGCCGTGTTCTGGTTGGCTGCCGAGGTCTCCCTCTGTTTCAGCAAGGCGTAGTAATGCTTCCCTGAGCACAGCACCACCTTCTGGACACTGCATGTAATATGAAAAACAGGTTCGGATTAATGTGTGGCCTGCTTAGAGACTGCAGGTTTAGCAGGTTTAACTGAAGTTTGTTTTAAACATCAAACCCTACAAATAGTGCAGATAGAGTTAACCTTTGAAGGCCTGCAATTTGAAAAAGATGCGACTTCTGTACCTTTCTGCTGAGACTGAAGAGTCTCCCAGCACTGGTCTGAAAGATGTCCCCGGTGCCAGTTCAGCCAGACTGGACACCGCCCCCTGGGAAAAACAAATTATTCAGCCATAACCATAAAAATATCTGTGAAAACACATTTTGTTCAGTATCTGCAGTGCTTACAGAAAATCTGAGCAGTGTCTTGGGTCCAACCACGATGAGCGGTTTGCGGAAGTTACGGATCATCTGTCTCCTCAGCAGGTGGAAATACTGAGCAGGAGTGGTGGGGTTAACCACGGCCATGTTCACAGTGTCCCCGTCCACACCTTCTTCTTTACTGTCACACATCTGAGAGGCAACACAGCACGAGTCAGCGATCATTTACAATTCAGGTAATGTGTAACACAACGTAACTGCTGCTGGGACAGCACAGTTAAGAAACATTCAAGTTAATATATAAATGGCAGAATATGCCTGCAGTGATATTCACCAGATGGTCCTGGTCTCACGATATTTCTACCACTTAACCAAAAACAGCAGATTAAGCCAAGGTTTTAATAAAAATACCCCTTTTCTCTGGAAGATTAATAAAGTATCTATCTACCTATCTATCCATCCATCCATCCATCCTCTAAGTCTATCGTGTCCTCGAAACCTTCCATAATGGAGTGAAATAACATACTGTCCATGGCACGTTCGCCTCTTTAGGCCAACAATATCACAAAATCAGTCACATTTATAGATCGAACAATTACTGCCTCCAACACCAAAGCTCCTAGTGATGGAGCAAAATCACAATGGCTCTCATGTCTTTTGTCAGACGGCTACTTAAGAAACAATAGGTTTCCTGATTTGTTACTGATCACACCTGTTAGTGGCCCGTTCATGTCCTCTGGGCTCCATTATGTCCCTTTATACTGACACGGATTGCTATGAAATTTACGTAGTTGTATTCTGTACTATTTTTGGACAAATGGCCTTTAAACTGAAAATCAAATGGAGAGTATTTGATCTTAATTTCCACAAACTACAATGTGTTAATCTGCTTGTTTAGATATGTGCTCAGGCTTGAAAATGTGTAACAATAATATCTAAAACGATCAAGGGACAAAGAAAAGGAAGAAAGTTTTAGTTTAAGTCTTTCCATGTCATCAGTAGTAATATATCTCAAAGCTACAAATGCACAAGAGAAAAAAAATATAATATATATATATAATATTAAAAAAATATTATCTCTGCACTGGCTTAAACCTACATAAAACTTCTCCATGTTTTTGGTGTATCATTAAGCATTTGGAACATGTAATTATACTGTGCTCACATTGGGAAATATTTTCACGTTTACAACTTGTGATCGGTCACATCGTCTCCACAAGATGGTTACGTGTTGGCAAAGTTGGTTAGAGGAATACAAAATACAGTGAGTTGGCAACATAACACAATAACCATAAAATTTTAATTTCTTTTAACTGCAAACTTTGGCTCACCCGAGGCGTCCACTTTTGTTTGTTTTTTTTGCAGTAATATCAAGTCAAGATAATTACAACTAGGATGCTGCCTCAGTCCCTCAGTACCTGGAGAAAGCGCTCCATGCGGCAGGACGAGTGTTCAGGTCCGGCTCCGTCGTAGCCGTGAGGCAGCAGGATCACCATCCCACACTGCAGCAGCCATTTGGCTTCACCTGAGCACACGGCAGTTGAAAATATGACACGCATGAAGAGGTTTTAATTGTGAATCTGTTGGCAGGAGCAGTGTCAGTGTTCAGAAGTTTACCTCCAGAGATGAAGGTATCGAAGATGATCTGCGCTCCGTTGAAGAAATCTCCAAACTGAGCCTCCCAGATGGGAAGGAGCTTCGGCTGTGCGATACTCATACCGTACTCAAATCCCAGCACGGCCTCCTCAGACAGCGGGCTGTTACAAACCTTAACACACACAACGGCATCAAAATACACCACTTGTAAGGAGGAGATTATTTTATATTGTGTAAGAATTGATTTCGAAATATGTTGTGATTTTGGAGAGATTATGTTGTATGTTCTGGTTTAAAAGGATTTTACCTCGAGGAAACCTGTCTGCTCAGGGCTGATGTGGTTCAGAGGGATGTACATGTCATTAGTCTCTTGGCACACCACCATGGCGTGTCGCTGACTGAACGTGCCTCTTCCAACATCCTGTCCGCTGATTCGAATATTGAAGCCTGAAACAACAACAATGTGAAATCTACTAATTCTTTTCTGACAGCAACAGAATTCAGCGGTTCTTAGCTGTGATTTGATGTATTTTTCTGCTTGACGCTCACCTTGGGAGAGGAGAGAGCCAAAGGCCAAGGCCTCTGCTGTGGACCAGTCCAGCTTGGTCCCTTCTTCCAGCTTGTTCAGCCGAGCCTGAGTTCACAAAGCAGGTGAATAAAAAAAAAAAATCCTCATCTGGCTACTGACAACAAAAAGAGATGACAGAGACGATGGACGCACCTGGACGTGGGTCTTTCCAAGGTGGCTGTGCAGTTGGATTTGCTCGGGGATGTTCACAGATTTTGCTCCCACAAACTGCAGCAGGGGAACGGGGACTCCCGTGTCCCAGGTGGTGACTCTGGCCTGAGGCTCCACCAGATCCCCCCAGCGGCCCTGCAGGTTGGTGGGCGGGGGGCTGTACAGGGTCATGTTGGACAGCCTGTCGTTGAGCCAGCCGTAATATTTGGACTTGATCTCGTCGCGCTCGACTTCGGTCATCAGACCCTCAGAGATCAGCTGGTCTGAGTAAGAGTCAGGGACGCTCTTACGGGATCTGTGAGGAAGTGTTGGTTTCATTTACCAATATTTTTGCCAATATACAATCAACAATACATCTCTGGGGAAGAACAATTGTATTTATTTGCACAAACGATCAATCACAAAAAGTGTTTCCGGAGCTTCTGACTGCTCTAAAATTAATGTCTGGTCTTCCTCTGCAAATCTCCAAATGAAACTTCTAGCCACACTAAACCATAGAGACATCCATTGCTAAAGATCCCATCGGCATCACTGTTTTTTGTTTAATCCCAGCCGAGCACAAAGAGTATTTAAGCTTTGTCTGCCTGTTTTTACCAAGTGACTCTGCATACCTGATGCTGCACTTGCAAGAGTCAGATTTGGAGGGTTTATGGATATTTTTTAACAACACTGACATTACTCATTAACAAGGATTGCATTTATGAGAAGTGTCCTTTTTGTAGGAACTTGTCACTGTGTTGTTGCATCATTGCCATGACTGCTATGACTACTGAGGAACTGTAACTGCAGGGGCAGTTAACTGGAATTAACTGGCAGCTCAACATCCTGCTGGATTCATTATTTTTTATGTTTTCACTCTCACGTATCTGTATTTTATCTGTAATTTGTATTTATCTATCTGCATGTCAATACAACTGGGAAAGTGTTCCTTTCAATTATTTACCCCATTAAAAAGGTGTTTTTTTCCTCACCAATATCATTACAGTGTTTAGAAACTGATATCTAGCCTTTTCTGACAAAGAAAGATTGAGCCTGTAAAAAAGGTCAATCACATTGTATTTTATTAACTGAGACACTACTACAAAAAAAGATCATAGAAAAGACCCACCCAAAAAAAATTCTTTTTGGAGTCACCACCTGTGCTTAATGATATTAAAGTAGATAAAGCAGATACTGGCTAATACCTGCTGGAACATTAGTGCACATCTGCCACAGTACACTAGAATAACATTCGAGGTGAAAATGTGATTAAACCTCACTGACCGGATGATCTTGTACATAGCAGGGTTGGTGAAGAAAGGCTCGTCCAGCTCATTGTGTCCCCACTGACGGTAGCAGATCAGGTCCAGGATGACGTCTTTCCTGAAAAGACGCTGGTAGTCGACGGCCAGCCGAGTGGCCCTCAGGACCTCCTCTGCGTCGTCGCCGTTTACGTGGATCACAGCACAGTTCACCATCTTACCTGTGGAACAAATGTGTTGCATTACAACACAAATACACAACCTCTGAAAACAAATTGTGGGCCTCATTTCGGCTTTTTATATCAATCACAAAACAAACTCCAATTTCCTTTTCACAGATTTAAAATTTGTACATAGATATAATTTGATACAGGCACAGTGTTTCTGAATTGTACTGACCGACATCACTACAGTACAAGGAGGATCTCCCTCTCTCGGATGGGGTGGTGTAACCCACTTGGTTGTTCACAATGAGGTGGATGCTGCCACCAACTCTGTAGTGAGGGAGGTTGGACAGAGTCAGAGTTTCTGGAACGATCCCCTGGCCGGTGAAAGAACCGTCACCATGGACCTGAGAAGAAGAGAGCAGAGAGCATTTTGAAGTCTGATAAACTTTAAAACTTCCTGAACAGAGGGCTTTAGTGTTGGTACCTCCTGCAAAGTACCTTTGCCATTTACGTCTGTCTTGAAACAACAGTCAGGTAACCAGAAGAGCTCTGAATCGGGTTTTCTGTAACTATTCCTTCTGATCATACTGTCATTAATAGATGAGTTTCTCATGTGTTTCCAATTTAAATATACTCTAATGTTTATCTGAAGTTAAAGAACATGATGGGTAAGAGTTATTTAAGTCTCACATG
>JAOXYL010000090.1:8736146-8748949 GCA_028564955.1 Terapon puta | reverse complement strand
TGTGATACATTGAGTTAAGGTTGAGTATATGAGTTAAAGCATAAGTGTGTAAACTTCTGACATCGCTGCAGAATTCTTAAAAAGTGTTGTCTTAATTACAGAAAATATTAAGAAATCTGTAAATCAGTCTGTATCAGAATGTAAATAGTGAGAAGCAATTGTGCAACAAATGTACCAAATGTTCTTTTTTCTAGTATGTGAAAATTGCTAAAAAGTTTAAATAATCCTTTAAATGACAGTAGAATTATTAGCAGGACAGCGAGGGGATGTTTTTAACACTTGGGCAATTTTTGGGCTGCTAATTACTGCATTCATAAATATGAACAAATATATGGATAGATTGTACTAAAATGTGAATAAGAATACTTTAAATGCTGTAATACACTGTTTGCACATCAGCCACCAAAATTCCCTTGCAATGTAAACTTTTTGGGGATTCATGGATTCATCATAGACTAAAGATCTGTCTACAGTTTTTGTGAACACAAACCTGCAGACAGACCACCTGGTCCCCTGGCTGAGCATTTTCTTCGGGCGAATAGTCTCCCTCTTTCCTGAGCTGCTGCCTGGCTCTGGCTTTGCCCTGAGCCACGGGGTTGATCGCCTCGAGGTGAGATGGGTTGGGCAGCATCGTCACATGAACAGGGTGTCCGGCTCCGAAATCCAACTCCACCGAGGAGGTGAGGTGGGAGAGGACGTCACCGATGGCGGGCGAGGTGTCGGGGAACTCGCTAAGGCCCCGCATCTTACGGAACATGAGCTGGAGGGAAAAACGGTGGAAGAAGCGTGTTGACTGATGTTATCTTATCTTGTTTGGCAGCCATGACTGTCAGTTTCCTTGTGCTGCTGATTACAGTAGTGGTAAATAAACAGTCTAATCTTGTCGTGTCGTGGGTCATTTGAAAGCACACGTCCGATTAAACGCGGCTCTGTAAGACTAATTAACCTCTGGTGGGAACTTCAGCAGACCCGTCAGGAGGTTGAGCCGGCCTCTGTGCGGCATGCCGATGACGACGTCGGTGACTCCGCTGAGGGCCGACTGGTGGAAGAGCTCATGGAAGAAGCCCATCATGCTCTCCGCTCCTTCTCCTCCGTAACGTTTCACAGTAGCAAACTTAGTGGCCAGAAAGTGGTCGAACTCCTTCATGGTTGCGAGGGAAAAAGTAAAGAAACAGATGGATTAAAAAAAATAAACACACATAACAGTACCAAAATAAATATGAGATGTGTGAAATAAGAACCTGAGACTCGAGCATCAGCTTGGCCAGCAGCCTCCTCTCCTCGGCGGAGAAACTCTTCTTCTTGAGCTCCTCGAAGCGATCAGCGAACCACTCCCTCTCCTCCAGGCTGCTCAGCTGGCTGGTCTCCACTGACAGGTGGCCACAGTAGGCTTCCTCCAGGTACGCCTGAACTTCTTCCACTGAGGCCGCTGCTTTGCCAAAATGCCGTAGGCCTGCACCAGTATGTCAAATAAGCAGAAAACACACCATCACTGGAGGCTCTGGCAGATTTTCATGTTCATATTTTCAAGTTTTATCCGATGGCCTTCATCAGTATTTTCTTGTTAACAACTTTTTTTACCTGATGTGAATTCAAATAAGTGACACATTGTTTACGAACCTCAGTCGAAAGGAAAAACACATCCTTCAAACTTTTGTTTCCTTCATAATACAAAAAAATGTACAGCTAAATGAAATCATACATCTTTGTATAACACTACAACAAGCAGTCGGATCATTTCATTTCTAAACTGTTTATTTATGAAGAGGAAAGTTTGACATAAAGATCCGCCTGATTCAGTCCAATTAACTGAGGCATCACAACAACAGAACAATTTTGAGTGATCTCTACTTGAATTTTTAATTATAGGCTACTTAAGAGGAAATATTGTACTTTTACTTCACTTCAATTACTTGACGGCTTTAATACAATTACTCATTTATCAGGCAAGTAACTGGCAACTACTTCGGTAATCATAAAGTTATTTTTCTCACAGAAACACTTCAGCTTCCGAGAGTGAGGATACACTGCTGCAGCTTTCATTTTGATCATGCAGTTTTAATCATTGAGTTTTGGACTGTCGATTGGACAAAACACTATAAAAGAGGCACATCGGTTATTTGTGATGCCACATATCAATTACTTTTCTGATTTTTTCTTTCTGATCATTCCATAATGTATAACAGTCAGCTGCAGTCTTAACTACTAAGTAGTTAAAAATGACCTCCTACTTGCACTGTAATGTCCTGCTTTCAGATTAATGCAGAAGTTATACTACTCTGACGACATTTTGCATTTTAACTTTTAACACACTGAAGTTCTTGGTTGCACTGCTGGAGTAAGTTTTTCACTGCAGGACTTGTGCTTGTGTGAGTGAGTGTAATCACAGTGTGGGGACTTTAAAAATCCCTTTGAAAAGCACAGATGGTTGTTCATGACCCGCAGGTGGAGCAGGTGCCTCCTGCAGACCCCCCCCCCTCCTCCCTCACGGCTGTGTTTTTACCTGAGGTGTCGAGCTGCCCCCCGACGGTGCCCCTCAGCATGCTGATCTCCGGGACGCTGTCAGCCACGGGCCTTTCGGGCAGCAGGGGGTTAATTTTAGCTGCCTTGTGCCCATGTGCTCTGTAAGCCTCCACCAGCCGTGTGAGACCGTGATCTGACGAGCAGGCGGACAGACAGCGGGGTCACAATAATCAATAATAAAAGTCAATCAGATCAATAAGAAAGCAATACGCATGTTTCTCCTCCGCGCAGGGTGTTTTATCCGGGAGCTGCTCTGCTTCCTGTGAGGTGCTGTCTGTTTGTGTGCAAAGTGAATTAACCCCATACTGACCTTGGTTCGGAGCCCCGGTGCTCCGGTACTTGTGCTCCCTGTCGGTCTGTTTGGGCCGGTATCCGTACACTCCTTTCTCGGTGTGATAACAGCAGCCGACGACCTGCCGAGCCACGCAGGGCGGCAGTCTGCCCAGAGACTGTCTGAGGACGAGCAGGGCCGACATGTTTCCCGAGCGCCGAGGCTTTAATTTGAGAGAGAAAAAGCGCACAAACTTACTCAATCGGCTGACACTAGACGGCGGCCATACTGCCGAGGGCGACGTGATGGGAGGAGACGGCGCACCGGGAGCTCATTGGCTGAAGTCCGTGTGATGGTTTCACAATACCGAGACCGGGAACTGGGTTGCTTGAGGCTTTTAATTATTATTATCATATTTATCACATTTATTTGCATCTGTAGTGCATGGACACGAGTGTTGGAGCGGCGGAGTGAACTTTAAACGTCCCTGAATAAATTCGGGGTCAGTGAAGTAGTCGTGATGACGTAGCGCAACAAGTGTCAGGCAACGATATTTTTGAGGCGTTCAGGTGCGCCTTGGAAATTCGGAGTATTTCCCCTCCTCAACTTCTCCCCTGCACACAAGCGACAGTCCCCTCATAAGGGTACTGTATATACTTAACTAAAGCTTAAGTAATGCTTAACTGATGAATAACCCATGCTGATTTACATCATGAATTAATGCAGGATATAGAAGAGATTCCTGTTGCTCTGCATTAACTAAGACATTATGACTTTATGCGATTAACTCACACTTAACAGATTATCTATTAAGGAAAGTTAAATCACTTCATACATTAACTGAATTGCATCCAAATAAGATGGATTCCTCTACTAAGTGATGATGAACTCAATAAGTACATACTTATCGCTTATCGTAATCGCTTACAAATAAGTATTACATTAATATTATAATGTGTAATTATAATATATATATATATGCTTGTATCATTATATAAGCAATGACACAATTTTGCATCTCTTACTTTTATACTTCTCAGAAATATGAAACTATTTTTAAATCAGAGAGCCTGATAAACTTCATGGTCCTTAATTAACATGTGGGGAATACAGCTAATTTGGTCGCAGTTCAGTTAATCTATGAATAAACATTAATGAACTGAATAAGTGGGAACTGATCACATGAAGTCATAATGCCTTATTTATTTGTTGGTGGTGAGTATTGGGTATTTATGATAGACGGTGCCTTAACTCACACACTAAATCATAGTGATTCATGCAGTCATTAATCATTATTTCAGTATACAGTAAATGCTCATATGATATGATGGTACTGTTTTTTTACTGTGTAGCACAAAGGGGCTACAGCCTGCAAATCGTTGTGACTAATACATTAACCTTGAACCTAAAATGTTGTGAATCATATTATGTGACCCAGTTGAATCACCAGATTACTATTACATTAATATAAAGGCAGGATTTTACTGCTATAGTTGGTTTAGGTTACGTTTTTTATTTATTTTTATTTTCATACAATTAATTATCATTATGGATTAATCTAGTGATTATTTTCTTGAGTAAATGTAGAAAATGTAGGGAATGATGTGTATCATATGAACAGCTATGCAAGATTTTGGAGCATATTCCACCACCGAAATCAAAACACTGAGTGAGAGAGTGTATTTAGATATAAAATGCTGAGCCATAGTGAGCCATTAAAATATCAAAGTAAATGAAAGAGGAATTAATAGTAACTAATCTCCCACATGCTTCGCAAGATGAGCTTTGTTCCTTGAGGTCAAGCTTTGTGACACAAAACTGACTGAAAGATATTTATAGTTGTTTAAAATGGAGCGAGCATTTCAAACAGTGGAATGACAACCTTTTGGATCATTTCAAAGGTCATAGTGACTTCATTGCATTATAGAAATGATAGATAATAATATTTAAGCACTCTGATATTTTATGTAAGCGAAAATAACAATACCACCATCTCAATATACTTTAAATAAAAGTCTCACACTTTTAATTTAGTAAAAGTACAGAAATGTTTGTCAAAGAACATGAAATAACTAAAGTGAACATATTCATTACACAATTGTTCATTTTGGAATAATGTATTTCATTTAATTGTATAATAATTATTGTTGACTTCATGTGTGCAACACTTTAACTTGTAATAATACAAGTGTTGATTTATATTTTGTATCATAAACTTGCATCTTCGGAGTAACTAGGCCAGGAAATAAATGCAAGTAAAAAGTACAATATTTGTAGTGGAGTAGAAGTAGGAAAAAAATGGAAATAATTAAATAAAGTAAAATTACTTCAATACTGCCCTGAAGTACAGTACCTGAGTGAATGTTGAATTAATTTCCACCTGTTAGGAGTATCGTATTAGTTTTCCTTATATTTTTGTTGACCCAAATGTTGATTACATCACATAATGATGAGGCTTAAACAAACTTTCATAGTGAACTGGAAGAACGTTAGTACTATTTTCTTGGATCATGTGGACTCTCCACCACTGGGTGGAGATATTTCACAGCATTTCCTTGCAGAATGAGGAACATGTGCCCCAAGGTAATATTAACTTAAAGGAGGGAAATCTTATATCGGTCAGTTTGTTGTAATATGAGAGGATGAACAGTAAAAGCTGCCACTTCTGGACCCCTTTTTATTTGGCAGTCAGGGTCATTGTGTTTGAACATTTTTCAACTATCCTAAATATCAGTACAAACCAGGCTCTGATGTCAGGTGTTGTTTCATTATCAGTTCAACAACAAGAAACTGTCATGAGAAAAAGCAGAGATACCAGTTTGTCCCCAGACAATATATTAATCAGATTATGATGCAAAGCAGCAGAGCATGTTGTATCTTGATTACAGGGTGAGGTGAGGCTCTGTGAACATTTGGAAAATATTCGATGGATTTGAAACTCGGAAGCAAATCCTCACACGCGACCTTTGCTTGATAAGTGTCTCTGAGCATTCACCTAATGATTATGATTAGATAAATCTTTTAGCCTGTGAAATGTCTGAATATAACCCAAATTAACAAACAAGACCAAAATATATTTAGTTATTATATTTAGTTTTAGCATCTCATGGAAGGTGGAGAAAAACATCAAATATTGCTTGAAATGAATCCTTAATCATTAAAATGTTGCAAATTAATTCCTGACTGTCTGACTCATCAATCTAAATTGTGATGACTAATGGATTCATCAATTCATTCGTTCACTAATCTATGCTCTAGGTGTTTAAGAGTATTTTCACAAACGGTACGTTATTTGTGTTTCAGTTGCAGCTTCACATACTTAAATCCTCAATTTAATCGCAGAGGTGCATTTTCTGGTTGAAACCTTGAAGTAGTGACCTATAATGATCCCCTCCCTCACCCATACCAAACATCTGTTACTGCTCAGAAATCAGCAAAGAGAAGCACAACGAAGAGAAACAAGTTAGCGAGACATGACACACTGGGGGAGGGAGGGGTGGTTTGTAAAATGTCTTTACAACACTGGACAAGCACGACACACAAAGACACACACAGTCCATATTAGGGGAAATGGTTTAATTTGGAGACAGAGGCAAAGAAACACACCACACATGAACAAACATTGACCAAAAAAGAACACAGAGTCTTTCGGCTACACACTCCGCTATGGGAAAAAACAGAAAACTACACAGGTAAAAAGCAAGGCTCAAACTAAACAGATAGTTAATTCTTCAACTAAGACAATTATCCACACAAGTTGTCAAAAATCCTGATGACCATTAAACTATGTGGACAGCACGAATACTAACATGAAACTTACCACGATTTAGAGGATCCCAACCCCCCCGAAAACTGAAACTGAATAACGAAGTGAGGGACATGTAGAGATCGAAGTGAAATCAAAACTCAGGCATCTTTTAGAGACAGAAAACAAAACAACATTAAAAAAAAAAAAAAAAAAAAAAATTGCTTGACACCACCAAGAGGCCAAACTCAAGACCTGGTCGAGGCGAGGCCACATTGAGAGGCCAGACAATTTTTTTTCCAATATAGATTTTTTTTCTTTAATTTCCAATATAAAAAGCTTCACTGGTACAAAATACATATGAACAACCAGTTGTAGAAATTGGAAAGCCTGTGTATGTCTTTTTTTTTCTTCTTTTCTTTTTCAAATCCCACCCAGTTTCAAAAAAATTGATATTGACTGAACAGAAAAAACTACTGTATGTATAATACAGATCACATCAAGATGCACCCACTTTGGCTTTCATCAAGACAAGATAAAACATCTATTAAATTATTGGTGGAACATGAACAAAGTCCTACCGATTATCAGACAAGAAAAATAACAAGATCTTTTTTTTTCTCCTCTCTTTTCTTTTGGATCAAGACAATATCTATAGAGATGCAAAGCTACCACACTGTCAAAAAAAGAAGAAAAAAGCACTTCAGAATATGAAAACAGAAGAAAGTGATTGTTAGAGCTTGAACGGGATTTGTGATGGAAGCCCCTGAAGTGAGTCAAGTTCCTGGTTGAGACCGCTGTGGACTGTACATTGTGCTTTTTTAATTTTTTTTTTTCCATTCACAGTAACACTTCACCATACGCAGCAAATCACCACAGATCTGCCATCATTTCAGTGTTCGACACAATTCTATCCTTTAAAAGATCTTAACGTGGAACCCAAGTTTGTTTTGTTTTTGTAACTTGAGTTTCAGTTCCTTTTATAACTTAAATTAATTCAAGACGAATTATCTGACGCGCCTCCCAATCGTTTGTATCGCAAAGTGTTACAGTACACGTGCTCACACTCACTAAGAAAGAGGTTTAACCTTCAAATGTATAGGGAAGTTTTATTGTTTATCTACAACTTTTTTTTTAAACCAACTGTTCAAATTGAGTACATCACAATACACATTTACCAATAAACTCAACACACAGAGTAGGGGAGGGGTAGAGGGGGGACAAGAGCAGGTGACAAGAGCTTTCATGACACTAGCATAAATAGACAAAAAAGGCGAACTGCAGCAATCTCTAAACCAAGGCCTAATAAGGATGTGTAGGCAGTTTCTAGACGTATATATGGCACTTTGAATATTGTATTGCATTTGGATAGAAAAAACACACTGTAAAAAGCACATGCCCATATTAAAAAGTGAAATCAGTGGTACCTTGAAAATGTGGGGATTATAATCACACACACAACATTCTGCAAAAGTGATTAGCTCCCACAATTGTGCTTAACGTTCCCTTACAAAACCACCACACTTTCCTCGAGCACGGTTTCAAATTTGGTACCATTTTATTTTTTTTTCTGTTTTTTTTAGGAATATTTATGCATTTTGAGAAAAAAGGATGAAAAAAAAAAAAAAACTCCAAACCGAAAAAGGTCAAATGGTGACAATTGTGCATTTTGTGTCATAATCCTGTGTGAGCGTCTAGTTTCACACACAAAAAAAGCCCCTGAGTTGACAACTCTTTAGCGCCATCAGGTACGCAGTTTTAGGGAACCCTTCTTTGGGGGGTGAAGTGGTTGTTATTTTGTAGTAAAACAGACAAAATACCACCCCAGTTTAAAAAAAAGAAAAAGAAAAAAGAAAGAAGTGTAAACTTTGTGCTGAAAAAATGGAATGTATTTGTAAACCAACACTACTGTGGTGGATTTAGCAGTAATGTGCTGTGCATCGTGTACGACTGAAACATGATACTGGAAGTCACTTAAAAGAACTATCAGTGAAAAATTAAAATAAAAAGCAAGTGTGTGTGTGTCTATAAAATGTGCAGAGACCCACAGGTCGTGTGCTACGTCCAAGTGATCTCTTCTTCAGGGGCTCCCACGTTTGCAACCTCAGAAAGTGTTTTGCGCATCTTGGTGTGTGTGTGTGTGTGTGTGTGTGTGTGTGTGTGTGTGTGTGTGTGTGTGTGTGTGTGTGTGTACGTACATACATGAGTGTGTTTAAAGAAAAGTGGGTAATATTACAGGGAGAGAAAAATGTGTAAATTCAAAAACACTGACTTTGACACATGGGCACTTTAACGACAAAGTAAAACAAGAACAAAAATACATTGTCTGGCATCTGTATGATTAACAGACATTGTAAATCATCTTTCAACATGAGGCATCCAAACTAAACCAAAGTGAACCATCCATTAATTAAATTCTTAATGAGAAATTCACAGAAAGTCAACAAGACGTACCGTGGAAGTTTAACACTAAATTTTTCTTTAACGCAGGAAAAACAAGTCTACATACTGTGACCCTTCCGAAAAAAGAAAGAAAAGGGAAAAAAAAAAAAATTACTTTTCCCCCAAAGTTGAAATTACAATTAATGCAGAGGATTTTTTTTTTACTTAAAGTGAGTTTTTAATTTGCTAGAAATGACCCTCAAATGGTCACGCTGATCAAACTGATTTTTAGTCCTCTTTAAAAATGTAGTACACTGAAGACCCCCCCGACACAGATGACATTACAACATAATCTACAAAAAACCCAAAGTTTTGCCTGGGTTCTGTTAGTTAAACTTCTATAGATTCAATGGTATAAAATATAGGTAATCTAAGTGTGCATTTAAACCACAGATTGTCTATTTGTGAATCAGTTCTAAAAAAGTTGACTCATGTAGGTAGTCATTTCTCTAAACAGAGCAAATGTACCTTTTATTGTGCCATCAATAGTTCAAAAAAAAAAAAAAAAAAGTAAATACACTGGATATTTTTTAAATGAAAAAGGAAAATATTTTAAATAGCCTTGGTGTAAATCTTCACACTGCCTGCAAAATGTAGAGATCATTACAGAGCACTGAAAAGGGGTTTTACTGGTCAGACTTTCAAAAGTGTTAGAAAGTGGTCTGTAGCATGTTTTTTTTCTTTTTAAAGAAGCCAACATATTGCTAATGGCACCAAATAGCACAGCTGTGTGCCAATCCCTGTATTCAACTTTCAAGTGAACTTTACTGAGAGAGGTAAAACATAAAAAAAAAAACTTAGCTAAATTAAAAATAAGAAATCCCACAGGTTTTTAAAACATTCGCAAAAAAAGGAAAGAAAAAACAAATGCGCAAAAACAAACAAAAAGGTCTTTTAAATGAATTCAACGCAGGTACGTTTTCACATTGATTTGCTTGACCTCTCTCCCACCTGTCACATTTCTATACAGAAAAAACAAACAAAAGAAATGAAAATACATGCAGGAAAAAAAAAAAAAATCAGGTTGAGCTAAGGTCAAGGGTCAGTGGGTGGCCAGGTATTGGTCAGGCGAGCTTAGAGAGACATCACAGACAATGGTGGGATGATGAGGCCAGGAGTTTGGCTTGGCTTTCAACATCATGAAGACATGCTAGGCTAATGATGAGCAAACAGGCATGGAGATTTGTTCTAAAAAAGGAACAAAAACACGAAAGGAAGAGGGAGAGAAAGAGAGAGAGAGAGAGAGAGAGAAAAGACAAAGAGGAGAGAAGAGAAAGTTAGGGGCACAGCACAAGAATCGTTTAGCCATGAGGCACAAAAACCAACAAAAACAATGCCGATCACCACATACAGTAAGGACAGAGTGGTAAACATTTCCCCCCCCTCGTCTCTATCCCGACACAAAAAAAAACAATACACACATTTAAGGAAGTGACACCACCAGGACATATGGCAGAGACTCCGACATGCACAAACTATACTTGGCACCCAAAGAGATCCATCTAGAGCCAGTCCCTTTGTGGGAGACTTGGAGGATGGATGGAATGACTGGAGGAAGTTGTTAATACAGAAGAGATAGAGGTAGCCTAGCTTGACATGGCTTAGAGAATGACAGACGACAGCGTGAGAGACAGAAAAGGAGACATGTAAGGGGGGGGTGGAGGGGAGCAGAGACTGAAGGATTTAGAGTGCAAAAGATTTTCACATTAACAATGAGGAATGAAGGAGACTGGCTACGTGGAAAAAGCCAAACACAGGTTGAAGCTCTGGGCTTGGGGGGGGGGGGCGTCTACATGACCTGGCTTCAGCCCTTCAACGCAACAACTGATCCTTAGTCAACCTGTCTCGCTTGACCTGAAGGCAATGAAATGGCATGGAAACACACCTGATGCTCTCCACTAATTACAGTGACACAAAATACCTCCAGCAAACACTGACTCCAGTGATAGTCATAAATAATCATATACATTAAAATATTTAATCCGACTCAAATTACATGATAAAACCGCAGGAATGAAATACAGTAAAATGTGGAAAGATCATTGCAACCATTTTTTAGGAATAGAGTAAGTCTCCCTCCTGTGGTGGGCTCCTTTCCCCCTGCCCCACTGAGTCTCTGCTGTGGTGACCTTGGCTGGAGGGTGAACTTACCCTAGCAGTGCTAGCATTAGAGCTGGGGAGGGGGGGAAGGCCCCGGGGCTAGGATCAGTAGGGTTTGCTGTCGTTCTTGGAGCGCTTCAGCTGAACCTTCAGCCTCTTCATTCCGATCTGGAAACCATTCATGGCCTGGATGGCAGCTTGCGCAGACACAGGATTGTCATAGCTGACGAACCCTGAGAACAAAAAATGTGGAGGATACATATTACAAACATACTTAAAAATGTGTTTCGTTTTACTATATGGTAATGAGTTAAATCTTTAATACTTCACTTTTTGTTACATGGTGCAAAATTCTAGGCCACAAGCACCTGTTCTGCCTAAAGTCCCATCATTGGCTCAGAAGGGTTCAAATTAAAACAGATTAACATAAACATAAAATACAGTGATGGAAGCTGGTTATGTCATCTGTAAAGAAATATTTTCCCTATTACATTTGAGATGTAGCTGCTGTTCTGTGTTGTATAATTGATTGATTTCACATAAATTACACAATTTAAAGTTCCAATAATGCACTAATTTTACATTAAATATAATCAGCAGTAAAAACGTTTATGGTTTTAAAAAAAACACTTTACTGAATGAGGTTTTAAGGACAGCACTGAAGGCACAATTTATGATGATCAAACTTAATATAGACACTAATAATCAAGAAGTAGTGCCAAGTAAATCTATATATAAATACTAGATCAGCTGTATTAGAATGGGAGGACAGAGTCTAATTGAGGAACGTTTGACCACCACCACCGCCACCATGATAACCTTATATCCTGAAACAAAGCAGGTGTATTGATTGTGGTCTTTAGAACTCAGTGGATCCAACACACTTACCAAAGCACTTGCTCAGATTGGTCTGTTTGTCGATGAAGACTTTGGCAGAGACCACATTTCCAAAAGGCATAAACATCTGCAGGAGATCCTGGTCCCCAAACTCCTGGGGCAGGTGGTAGATGAACAGGTTGGCGCCCTCTGGCCCTACTCCATTTGGTAATAAAGTCAGACACTCAAGTTAGATACAAGTTTAGAAGCACACACAATCCTGATTAGAAAACTGATGAACAAAACAATGTGAGCCCAGACTGAAAAAATGGTGTTGAAACATATGACACATTTGAAGATGGTGATGTTTGGTGTGTGCTGAGGATCTGCCCCTCACCTTCCTTCTGGCTTCCAGCAATGCTCTGCTGCAGGAGAGACTGGCCGTAGAGGGAGGGCAGGGCGGAGGCTGTATACTGCTGCATCCCTGAGTAGGCCTGGGTCAGAGCGTCCATGGAACTGGCTGCTGACCCGTTGGCCATAGAGGCTCCCAGGCCCCCATTCATGGCCCCCATACCTGTAAGACAGGAACAAGTGAATGTGTTGTACACTCATACCTGACAACGTTTACATCTTGCAGGAGATGTTTCGGAGGTTAGGACTTATCGTAATACGTGTGTTTGGACACCAGGGGGCAGAAAAACAAACTTCCACAAACAGCCGTTGCTATGTCAAGTTACACTCCCTGCCTGCTCTATTAGGTACACCTATATAATGCACATCCAATATACCCCTTCCGTTATATATTTGACCTTTACAAAGACAGTTTTTGCTATGACTGTCCAAGATGTTAACTTAATATGTAGTTAGTAGTGGTGTTATACTGCACAAGTTTCAATAGTGAAACGT
>JAOXYL010000090.1:8695492-8736046 GCA_028564955.1 Terapon puta | reverse complement strand
CTATGACTGTCCAAGATGTTAACTTAATATGTAGTTAGTAGTGGTGTTATACTGCACAAGTTTCAATAGTGAAACGTAAATTTTCCTGGCTCCCTAATAATTGAAAAAAATCATTGTGACTAAAACCTCAGTAATGAACAGTAAGTAAGTAATCTCTCAAAACTGAACAGTCACCCTAAGTACAGAATTTAAGGCTTAGCTGTTGCATTGGGTTGCTTTAGATTTTATAGGTGTACCTGATAAAGTGACTGCTGATTGTGTGTTTAGCAGACAGTGGCCTACTTTCACATCCAGCAGCATTCGAGCAACATGAGCTCACCACTCCAGGAAACCAAAACTCCAAAACAGTGACCACTCTCTCTGTTCCCTTGTGGTCAAAACTGCTCAATGCAACACTGAAGATGAGGCGAATCTCTCCGAGCTTTTATTCTTACCACCGACGCTGCTGGTGAGAGCATTGAGGTTGAGGCCCACAGAGGTCCCAGTGAGACCTTGCAGGGTACCCAGAGATGCCAAGGTGTTCATGGCAGCACCTGCACTGGATGCCGCTGTCGAACTGGCTGCTGGGAGACACAATTAACACAAAAGGACATGGATTACATATGGGCTGGCATGGGGGGCAAGCTGCTCCTGTTAAAAACACCTAATATCGCTTTAAAGGTCTGGAATCTTTGCCACAAATTGTTATGGTTATGAGGGGATGACACAGCAGTGAGTGGGGAGTTAAAAATCTGTCTCTTAATGAGAAGAGGTCCTTACCGCAGAAGCAATATGCTAAACTCAGACAGATGGAGCCAACGTATATTTACACAGATTAAAGGGAAATGGGGACTCTCATAAAATTTTATATGTGGGTGATTAACTCCCATAAAATAAATGAGGGATGGCTGAGGCCTCTTAGGCAAATAGCATATGAGGGAGGTTGCAGAGCAGTCGGTGGGTACTGACTGTGTTAGCATACATGTTATTTAAACTCGATTTAAATGTTAATAATGAGAATTAAATAAACACACACACGTCAAAAACTAGAACAACATCACCAACACTGCTCTAAGGTTGTCAGTGTTTTGGGGAAAGAATTGAACAATTAATTATTTTCTGTTATTCCTGAAAGGTAATATAAAAGTGAAATCCACCTGCTCAAGATTTTTATGACTGCAAGTTACCAAATGCCAGCTTTTGAGAAATCCCTACACTTTGCCCTCTCTGGAAAGGATGACTTACACTTTCCATCTATGCAAAGACAGCAGTGAAAAATACTGGCTGAATTGAGGCTGTTACTTTCAGGAAATGGATATTAGACCGTAATGATCCAAGGCCCATGTAATGAACTGTACCTGCACATTCCTCTCTTATGTCAGATGACCTCATTCTCATGCCCTTTTTTCCTTTTTTTAATAAATAAAATAAAAAATACTGTAGGTTATTAATTTGGGGGGGAAAAAAAATCAAATAAATTCAGATAGACAGATTTCGACTCACACATGGTGCTTCATGCTCTATATATAGCAATGGGGCATAAAATAAATTTGGCTGTTTCAGGTTTAATTACCTGGACTGGCCAGGGCTCCCAGGGCTGCACTGTTTGAAGACAGGGCGCTAGTGGAGGTTGGGCTGCCAGAACTCTGTGCTGCAGCGGCAGCAGCAGCCAATGTGGCCAAGTTCTGCAGCTGAAGGGGATTCACGCCCGCTGACAGAACGAAGAAACAGAGGTGATTATCAAGGACTTTCAAGTTCTCTCAGACAAATGCCTTTCCAAAAAAAATCTTCATGGGAATAAATGTGTCCAGAATACAAATGAAGCATACATCTTTTCAATTTGAGAGGAGGTCTTATTTTGGGACTATGCCTTCAATTACAAACACACTCCTCACAGGTCTACTGCATCTTTATTTCAACCTTTGAAATCATGGTTGTGTGCTGTGTGTTTGTCTTTAAGCAGCCTGCGCAGACCTAGAATAACAGTGCTGATTATTACTGTACCACTGATCTTAAAGAGTAATGTGATTTACTGCAGTTAAGACCATGTGGGCGTAGAGCACTGAGTCACAAGATGGGGGACGTGAAAAGTGTCAGCTTGTTCTTTTATAGAGGATGACTTAAGAACAGAGGTGAACTCACCTCCTAGCCTCTGAATACCATTGAAACTGCCTTGGTTAGTGGTGGATGTGGCTTGCTGGAGCAACTGTTGAACACAAAAGGAAGAAAGACTGAATTAAACATCAAATAGGGAGACACAAAACACATATGGTCTTAAAAGGATACAGCATAATAATTTAATTGCACTGCATTTGTCTATCTGTGATGAGCTATGTTTATTTGGTTATTGAGAAACTTCATTTGCACTTGTCATTTCAAAATCCCCCGTCCAGATAAAATACTTTCATTTACATTTAGATTTGTAGTATTGTCTTCAGAGATTAGTCAAAGTGGCTGATTACACGCCATCCTTGTTTTCTTAGGCTACAAGTATATCAGTATGTCCTCCTCTAGTCCAGGAGAAAGACACATCAATGATAGTTAAGCAAGTATTAGCAAACAGCTGCCCATCATATATCAAACAGATGAATGAACTGTGTTTATGAACTTCAAGCAAGACAACTTATCACTTTCAGTGTTTAGCTAATGCCAGTCTCCTGCACATTGATTCTTACCGTGATCAAACTGACTAGGCATCACATAAATGCTTCTACCGGTTCCTCTATACTTTTAGTTTGAGGTTGGATTGCCAACAGATCTGGCCGAGATGCAAGTGAAGAAGAATAAATGTGGTTTTGGTCTTAGGTGCAGCGCTCTATTTTCCCTTGATCAAATTGTAGGTGATATTTGGATTGACTGAGTAGCAGCTGTGTCAGTTCAATCGTTTCTTCAAATCACTACATAATGTGCAGTGCCTCTAGTTTTCCTATCAGAGAAAAAATGTTCAGCTGCTCACATTACATCTGTGTTCAAGTCACATGCTCGTTAGCACTGCCTATCACAGAGTAGACACATGCAAGTCACATGCCGGTGCCCTTTGGCTCAGAAGAGAAATATCTTTTCTGTGTTCTTAGTGGAGACTCCATCTATAGTTCATGTCTGAATACTTAGTATTTCAAGTATTACAATCTTATATTTACGGTATAACATTAACATCTCACAACAGAACAATCACTACAAACTACATCCTCAAAAATGATGGTTAATGATCTGCCATCTGACTCCATACTACATATATTTATTTATTACAAACTACAAACATTGTATGTAATGTATGGTTTTTTTATTCTACACATGTACTTTTAAAGTCTCTGTCCTTTATAAATCAACAGATAGCTAAACCATCAATACATCTGTTTTTGCCATATTATAACACATGAGTAATCATGCAGCTCAGCAGGGCTGCATTTTTGTGCAACACTTACAGCCAGGTACTGCGGTGTGAGGGTCCCCAGGCCGGCCAGGTTTCCCCAGGTGGAGGCGCTGTTGAGCTGCTGAATCTGCTGTACTAGCTGCTGCTGCAGGCGTCGCTGCTCCTTATCTCTCTGTGTGTCGGCAAACTTCACCACCAAAGGCGAGGAACAGCCCTGAAGCAGTGAAGGGTTAACAGATATTAGACTGATTCAGATGGAGTCTGAAGAATCCACAATTTATTTACAACTGCAAACAGTCATTTCAAGGATTTTCTTTTTTTAAAAAAGGGGGGTTAGGGTGGGGTATGTCATCTAAGTCTCAAAACAGTTTTTATGCCTGTTGCATTCATATCAAAGCTAACACACAGAGGACATCTGCCATGCATAGCTGAGCCAGGCCACATTCCAAAAGGGGGCACAGGACGATGCTGCAGACAGTGAATCTTTTTAGCACTCTGATGGGCTGAAATACTTCCACAGACAGGCAGACAACAGATGGAGACAACACTTAAAATAAAGACATTCAAAACAAGGATGTCAGCAGACATTAACAAGAAAAATGCATCACAATGCACGCAATCTCACAACACCAGACAGTCACATACTGTTCAGACAGACGCATGGACACGAGGCATGCGGTGCAAAGGTATTTTTAAGTTGAGAGCCAAACGGGGACCAGGCTGGACAGGGAAAAATGGCTTCTGCACCAGCAGCACCTCCCATGGCAGCTGAGAGTCAGGGAGGTTATGATATGGGGGTAAATAGTTGGCACCACCAATGGGGCCTGTGTTTAATCTGGTAGGAGGAGTGTTATGTTTGGTTGGGCTCCTAATTAGACTTGGTCTGATGCTTCACTGGGGAGCCTCTGACCTGCTAGCTGTCAAATTACTGCTGCTCCACTTCAGCAAAGACATCATTGGCTACACGATGACATGGACCCAGTTTTTGAAGAAATCTAATAGGGTAGCTGCTCCAGTCTAGGTTAATTCTTTGTTAACCTATATCTGATAGTGTGGGCTCTTTTCCCTGTGGTCCAAAATAAAGATTGATTATGGCAGACTGTGATGGCTAGGCTCTAAAATATTATCAGAATCAATTAATGAGATGCATTTAGTCCAGCCTAAAATTAGAGATGAGCAGTTCTTGTTGTGTCCTGTTAGCTCCAGATTCAGCAGCGATGTGAGAAGCGATGTTTCAAGTTTTATTCAATTATTTTGCAGATGACAATATAATTTTGTAATTAGCCAGAGTGGTTTTGGAAATGACTCATGCTCTGTGATGAATGGACGCCATCTGCCTGGACAGGTTCTTCATCTTTCCAACACAAGGGGGCAGCAGAATGTATGGGGGGGGGAAGGGGGGGTAAATGAGAAATAGGTGCTAAGGGGTACAGTACCTCCATAGTCTGAGAGTGATGCATGGTTTTGATTGCATTCTGTGCCATTGCCCTGGTAGCAAATGTGACAAACGCACAGCCTGTAGGGGGGGAACAATAGGAGAAAGGAGGGGGGGAGGGAGGGACAAGAAGAAACAAAACAAGACAAAAGGTTTGGACAACTCGTTATGAACCCCAAAAAAACACATTACAATACAGAGAATGGCAACTCCCAAGCACACAGAATCACCCTCACTGGTTAGCACACGGAGAAAGAACACAACAAGGAGAACAGTAACACGTGTCACATGAGCACAGTGATCGACGGATTAAATTGCCACCCAAAGAGGCTTGACTATGTGGTGTCATGGTGAAACAGTCAACATGATTATAAAGACACATAAAATGCACACATAAATACACACTGAAAGGCTTCGATTTTCTAAAATACGTGAGATCTGTAACCATTAAAAGGGTATTAAACAGGTCCTTTTCATATTGGAGTGGCAAATTTACCAGAAAAAGAGCAGAAATTCACGGCCAACTGTCTCTGCTACAAGCTTTTTATCACATACATCAACATGAGAGCGTTGTGCTGCCTGCTATCTGAGTCTTTATGCAGTAGAGAGCTCAGGAGGAGATGCGACGACAGGCTAATTCCAGCCTTTGTAGAGTGTGATGAAGGAGGCGGTAAAGGAGGAGCTGAGCTGAGCCGGCTGCCAGCTGAGCCCACGAACACCAGCAGCCAGCGGTTGCCAAGGCGACGGGCCATTGTGCCGGACAGCAAGTGCAGTGGCCCTTCACTGTGAGATGCGGAGGCTGAGTGTAACAGTGACGAGAGGACAGACTATGGGGACGGAATGGGTGCCACTGGGGGTGAATAGCACTCAATTTGGGGGTCAAGGGGTTTAGAGATGAAGAAGTAGGGAGGGGCCTACATAAATACTTGATGAGAATATGCACTCTGCTACACTGAAGGTGGCGGTTGTGAGGCCAAGAGCACAGCCTATGCTGAAAGCACACCTACCTCTGCTCTGACCATCTGGTCCCCGGAGAATTCTGCACTCTTCGATCTGCCCAAAAGACGAGAACATCATTCTGATCTCGTTCTCGCCATATTTCTTTGAAACCATTCCGATGAAGAGTTTTCTGTCTTCTACCGCTGCAGAAGGATGAAAGGAGAACAGCTATTCAGTTAAAGCCAAACAATTATAGAGCTATGAAAGCGGCAGTTACATCAGGCGTTAAATCATGCACCTTTTTTTTTCTCCTCACTCAAGCTCTCTCCTTGTCATTCTGCCACATTTCTGCCTCTCCTCTCTCTCCCCCTCTCAAGGTGCCAGGCTTTTGTACAAATCTCTGCAACTTGCAGCTTTGTTTTCCTCAGTGTCTACTTCTCTAGACAGACGACCGTATCATCCATTTGTGCTCTCCTCCAGATTCTCTGTACCTGCTCTACTCTTCTCCCCTTGGTGCCTTTTAAAGCCCTTAATCCTCCTAACCCCTGACACTATATAGAAATTGTGTATTGCCACACATTCCCTGAGCTAAGTCATTCTCAGGCCATCATTCTGGCATTAAATGGAGACAAAATCCAGCCCTCGCCTTCTTTTAAAATCTCACACCCCATTTCACTTGGCTAAATCTCGCCCTTCTAAGTTTTTTTTCCCTAAACAGACTCTCTGTGCCCTCCCCATCCTTTGGCTTTTCACATGAATCCACTTACCACTTGTTTTCTCACTGTCAGCGGGTTTCATCTGGATAGGATGATGCATCTGAGGAAAAAAAAGGAAATGGTTAACACTGCACCTGTCACCATTATCAACTATGAACTATGCAGGTGTTTGGCCTCATTATCGCTCATCACAAGACTCTCACATCTTCACCCCCGCCATCTTTGAGTATTTCTCTCTCTGTCTCTTGTTTTGTTCTCTCACTCTAAGACCATCATCCCTCACCACTGCCAGATTCAGGAAAAGTGTCTATGAGCTGATGGTGGGGATCAAATTCCCCGGTATCCAATTTCACTCCTTGCTGTATTGTACACTTGTGATTGAACTCATCGATTCTTCCTGTCAACATCCCTCATCTTCTTCACAGCAATTTTATGGAGATGAACAAGCAAGCCAGTTCTGTGTTGCTTTCAAATATAGAGTGAGTTTTTAGTTTTTTCTTTAACCCGCTAGACACCATTACATCACAAACAAATTGAACAATGTGTGGCATATCAGAGCTAAAAAACACATTTGAATCGGCCTTTGAACATGATGTTCTCACTCTCTCAAGCTATGTTTTATTATGTGACAAAATGGATGCAGAAACAACTGCATCGGGATCTGCCATTGCGTGCCATTTAATGAACACTTTTGTCAATGGTGATTCGCAGAACTTGCACGGAGCAAGCGCACCTATGTTTAGTACATTTACCTTCCATGTGACGTGAACAGGGAGGAAACACATCTAGCCACGAAATGTCGGAGCAGGGTGTGCTTATGAAAAGTGGTGGGTTTGTTTTTGACAAGCACTAAAGACAAGCGGACAGATGGCCTGCTCAGTATGGGCACTGGCTAGCGTCAGTGACCAAGGAGAGCAAAGCACAGAAGGGAGAGAAAACAGGAACAGGGAAACATGCTTTTCCACTGTCACGCAAACCAAACTCAGTCACCTGCAGTCAATGCCAGTAGCAGTATGACAGTATTGGGATTCGGGAGCTGAGCTGTTAGACCACACTTTATTTGAAATGTCTGGCTGATTGATAGTCCTCCAGTGAAGAGAGCTGGGCTTGTGTACTGAGCCAGCTTCACTCATTTATCAACCCAGTTCAATATTTACCTGTAACCTCTCTGACAGTGACTCCTTTTCCAATAGGCTATTGATTTAATCGACGGTTGGAGTTGTTTGGTATAGATTTAATTGATTGGAGGGAGAGTAATTTTGCACGGTGTATTGGCAGGGCAGATTTGCAGAGGTTTAACAAGCAATTGCACTTATTCCAGTTGACTGGGCTTTAATCTCTCTAGATAAATCAGATAAGGAATTAAGAGACCACATTCACTCCCATCAGGCTGCATTGTTAAAAAGACTTCAACTCACCTCCTTTTATATCTCCAACTTTGGGAAATAAAAATGCAGATGTGCATCAAAGATTCATGAAGACAAGCATTAATAATTTGTTCCACTTTGTGGCGATTGGGTCCTGTGCCTCAGTGAATAACCTGCTGTCTGGTCAAGCACACTTTACCTGATACCTGTGTGTGTACGTGGGGGTGTGTGTGCTGGCTTATCAATTCAGTGTGTTGAGGTTCAGGGCAGTCCTCAGTGTGGTGTTAGTGCATAGTGGGGGCTGAGATATTTCTCAGGCCAGACAGGCGTGCAGTGAGCCGAGAGCTCATTATCGGCCAGCACACAGCTCACAGCCTGCACTAGGGATGTAGAGGGGCTCAAGCAGCTAAAAGCAGCCCATACTGTGCTTACTCACCCCACTTAAAGTCTTTATGTTGTGCAGTGCATTCTGGGCCTCCAGTGCAGCTTTTCTTGTATAAAAAGTTACAAAACAGCATCCTGCAGAGAGAAAAACGGGAACAAACAATGGGCAGGGGAAGGAGACAAAAACAGCATTAAAAACGCAGCACATACAGACAGTAAATATAATATCACAACTGCTGCAGAGCACTGAAGAGCCTAAATGGATGAGACCATGTTCTCTTCACGTCACATGTTTGAAACATGTGACAGGATATTCTTAGTGGCAACTCTTAGATGGTGCACACAGCTCATGTACAGCTCACAGCAAGGACTCTGGAGTAATGAGATAGTTGAAGGCTGCTGTGTGACAATGCAATAGAGATGACCACAAGGTTAGATGGCCATCAGGAGGCACTGATTCACAGACCACAGGTCACCACAGCATGGACAGGCCAGGGCACAATCCCAACACAACAGTGAGAATGGGGCAGTATTATGTAAGAATCGAAAAATCCCAAACATACATACGACATGCATGCAAACAGCACAAAGAGACAAGAGGGAGCCCGAGTGAGAGCAAGGAAAGGGAATGATGGGAGGAGAGAGGTGGTGGGGGAGGGGGATGAAGAAAAGAAGAGCGGGGGAGAGAGGGGGGGGGAAAGGGAAAAAAAAGCCTCTCATCCTTCCGTCCCAGCAGACCGCCAGTGGCGTTCCAGCCTGTCAGTTTCACTGGGCTGGGGAAGTGGAGCACTGCAGCGTCTCTGACCTACATAGTGTGTATTATGCTGTTACTGGAGCTCCCAGGCCGCGGGGAGGGCTGTTGAACTCTAATATGCATCGAGCCGCTCTCTTCTTCCTCTCTCACAACCAGCTGAGCTCTCTTTCTCTGCTGCTTAGGCCTGCCTCCGATTTACTGGAGCTAAATAAACCATCCAGAGAAGCGTGATAGTTATCAGATGATTTTTTCATGACCTGCAGTAGACGTGACCCAAAAAAATGCAGCAAATCTGATGGCTCTTCATTGGATCTGTGGCGACGTAAACAACCAAAATAGAAGTAGGATTACAGCAATTTCAACAAACAAATCAAAGAAAAGGGAAGCTTGATGACTTATGAAGAGGGTGAAGGGTGTATTATCTGCAACTCAAATTAACAGAAGCAGATACCAACAGGTCATCACGCTTTGATAAAACTGTCTCCCATGGTTCCCACTAGGAGCAAGGACTACTGGGAAAGGAGGACGGCAGTGAAATTGATGGGCATGGGGGTGCTGCTGAAACATATTCACCTCACACAGGCTGGGTGAGCCAAAGACTGCTGTGATCAGGCCAGATTATCTATTAGAATACATTAACATTGCATTAACATGTCAATAGGCCATCACAGCTGACACGGCGCGTAGAACAGGGGAGGGCTCTGCTAAAAAGAACGAGTCTTTGAACTCTTCAGTCTCCCAACGAGCCGCATGGTGCTGGTTGTGTCTCTATACACACGGTAGATTAAGCACCCTGGAGATTTTCCGGCATACCTTTGTTTAAAAAAAAAAAAAAAAAAAAAAAAAAAATCATGTGAATCAAGTGCTGTCCTTGTGACAGGATGGGCTGCCATTATGGCTACAGACACACTAAAGGCTCTTTTTGACCAGTTAGTGAAGTGAGAATCACTTGGAACTAAATCAAGATAAAATCCAGGAACTATGAGGTTCCTTTTTGCACAATCCTGGATGATTAAACTAATTATTCTGTTAACGAGTTAAAACCTTTTTAGCACGTGACAAAACAAGGAGTATTCATGCTGTTTTTGTTTAGTAATTTACTGTGAGATGGCTTGCATTTGAATGGATGCTTTATTTAAAAAGCCCAGAAACTGAGACTATGAACACAAAAAAACGTCCCAATCTAAGTAGCATTGTTGTTGTCGGCACATCTTTCATTTGGAGAGGAGGAAACAGCAGGTGAAGACAATAAGGGCAGTTTGCGCTAAGTGGTTAAATTCACGAGGTTAAACAGCAAGTAAGGGCAACACAGACCGCCTCCGTCAACGATTTTACAGACTAGCTATCAGTGGAACTGAGGCTTATAGGGGCCAAATAATGCCCATGGTCCTGGACACACCTCAGACACTACAGGTGACAGTTGGCCAAAGTCCTTTAATGATGGCCAAACACCTCCAGGCAGCTTGGTCCAGTCATGAAATCACTGGTAGCATTAAATAATTTGCATTTTCACACAGATTCCAGCATCAAACACTTTCACCGCTGTTAAACCAAACGCAGATTGGTGCCTTTTGCCTACCAAGTCATCCAACCATCGAGGGAACTGAAATTTGGAAGATGTCATAAACCCAGGACAGTTACATCAGGGAAAACTGTCATTTACTTTATTCACCTGCAGTTAGTTACAGAAGACTGAGCACTTTCAGTGGCACTGCAGCTCTCTGCAGACAGCAGGCTTCCACTTCACTGTCTCCTTTAATTGCGACCTAAACTGAATCACTCAACTCCAGCACCATTTCTAAAGGTGAGCACATCGATAGATGTTTTAATGGAAAACTGCAGCTGAGTAACACTTCCTTTATACAATGCTACTTTTAAACCAGCATGGCAAAAAAAAAAAAATCTATAATGCAGGGTTATAAAAAAAGGTGTCATTTTTAACCCTGAAACAAAAGACTATTGAATCACCTCACCTTTAAGCACAAACACAGCTGCATTGCATGTACAGACAAGCTATGGTGTGCATGGCCTTAGGGGATTGTGCTGAAACGTGATGGTAGGTGATGTGGCAATAACAGGGTTTTCTGTATTGTGGCTGACCACTAAAAGCCTGGAAAATACACGTAAAGGACAATTGTGGCCATATAATGGTCTCCGTTTCTCTGTTGTTCTGGCCACTGTCAGGTAAACAATCAGTATTTAGATGTACTCATGTATTATGGCTGTGACTAATCATTTGTATTATTTACAAAGAAACGATTTGTGTTTAAAATGACTGAAAAAAGGCTATTTACTATATGATGTGTAAAACAAATACAATCTTTCCTGTCTTACTACAAGACCCTAAAATGTCTTCAAACAGCTTTCATACAAAGATACCAAGACAGCTTTCCTTCCAGAAAGAGGTAATCTGTCAACTGTTCAAAATAACGGATAGTCGACTGTATGTTTCATGTGAATCCAACCAATCAATCAAACAAACAACTCAACATTTCTTTCTAGACAGATTCATTCACATGTCAACAAACCACCACCAAAATAATTTTGTGCCTTGACCCTACCTTTGCTCTGAGGGGGATTCTGGGTACGATCACGGAGGATGTTGATCTGATGCACAGCTCCAAAGGGCTCAAAAAGCTCTTTCAGTTCTGTTTCTGACCAGGAGCGTGGGATCTGTCCCACAAACATCTTAATGGAGTCTGGGTCCGGCTGGTCCAAGTGCTCCAGCGACCCGTTCATCTTGCTGCCGTTGCCGTTGCTAAGAAAAAAAGGGAAAAAAAGATTTAATATAAAAGTGGGTTTAAAAACAGCAAACAAATCAAATCTTTGGTCATATTTACGCACGTTAATAAGTAAGTTAATAGTGTGTCAGTAGGTAAAAACAACCAAAGGGTGTTGGTGAGTAGGAAATCAAGGTCACAAAACCTGTTTTACCCCATTAGTCTGTCACAGTAAAAACATTAGCATTTTCCAGGTTGAGATAAACAAAAGTTCAGTTTTTGTTTCAGTTCTCAAATTTGATCTTCTTTAGCCTAATAATTACCTTTATAAAATAAACATTTTTGCAATTATACAAAACTTATAAAACGCACTTTTAAGAAATACATTTTTTCCAGTGTTGGCTGATGAGTGATCACAAAAAGCATCCTTTAAAATGCATACATTGTTAATCACCAGTCCTTTTAAATAAAATATTCCTGTCACACTGTCAAATTTTTAGAGACGTGCTGTATCAAATTATTGTCAGAAAGATTTACAATGCCTATTCTCCTAAAACAGAATAAAATCACACTTACTTACACAACTTATCAATTATTTCCAACATTTTCAATGAGACTCTTGTTTGCTAAATGAATCAGCCTACTCAGAGAATAATTGTGATTGGTCATTGTCATTGCACTGGCAGCCTGTGTGTGTGTGTGTGTGTGTGTGTGAAACAAATAACCAACAAATACTGAAATCAGGCTAAATCGTAATTTATTAGACAAGCTAGAGTTAATGTCTTTAAGGTTAGTTATGAAAAACCAATGTGGTTTGATCGTTAAACTGAGGAGCTTAATAATTTATCGAGCATTAAATCCTGAATATTCAACATAAGTGGATGCTGAAACAATATATTGTTTACAATAATGGATGCTGTAGCAACTGAACTGCATAGTCAAAAATAAATCGAACAACAATCTGGGTGGTCAGAGTAGCAACACAATGATTGAGATGGGTGAAATACTAAATCGTGCCATTTTCCTTGGAGGCCAGCCACTACAACAGACAAATCAATACCAACCAGCGTACCTACAACTACAAAACCTCTGTCTCACTCACACACAAACATTCGAAGACAGGAGTGGAGGCACTGGAAACCTGGAGTGAGATCAGCACCCAGGCCATCCACCAGTGCTGAGGCAGAGAAATCATGTTAAGCATGAAGCATCACGCCCAATACACCATGTAGTACCAAGGAGTGTGAAGATGGGCAACGGACCACAAGTACAACACAAAAACAATAGATGGTTGTACAATAGATATTAGTCTGGCACACACAGTACCACATATATTTTTTTAAAATAACAATGTGAAAGTGTGGCCGACAAAAATATCTAATAATGTATAAACAATTTTACACACAGACCTTTGGACTCGAGCCATCCATCTCTTACAAATAGAGCCCAGCCGTTCCGCAGAAACACCAAACTCCTTGAGGGACTTAAATGACATGCTAACAAATTGCACTTCAGTTCTTGTTCTTCTGAAATCCAACTCCACAGAACAGTATGAGTGTTTTTGTTTCCAAAAGGCTGTCAATACATTCGAGTGATGACATATAAGCAGTGAAAAAAAAGCTCCAGTGAAACAAAAGCCTCTCTCCACCAAAATGGGGTGAGAGTCCCCCTCCCACCAGCTCCGACTGCTAAACGAAAACAGCACTGCAGAGCTCTAAACCTTCAAGAATCGCTGGTTAACAGAGAGATTTTGCGGTGCATCTCCTCCTCAGGCGCTTTGGCGATGGTACAGAGAGTAACCTACAGCTTCTTCACCACAGCAGGGGAACAATCACATATTGTTCCCCCATGCTGGAGAACACTATTCACCGTTCCTCCACAGCACAATGGGCCAAGTCAGAGAGATGCTTTGGAAACACATCGAAGGCTACGTCTACTAAGGCTACAGCGCTGGTGGGTGACACCATTTATCCAGTGCTGCCAGTGGCACTCCTGACGCCATTTTGCTGAGGGCCCTTTGATGAAATCTTGCTGTGGAAACATTAAAACTCATTTGAACTGGATCTGTGTCACAGGATTCAAACATGTGAATGCTCAAAATGAAAACAATGTCTCTTTAACACTCATTTAACTCCTGCAGTTATACAGTCTCTTCTTTTTTGTATCTTCTGCTTGACAGACTTAATACATTTTCTTGATGCTGCCCATCCCCACAAAAATTTGTTTTAATTACAGTAAGTCATAATATTAGTTAAGGAACAAAACTCATTGATTTACACTGCCTCAGTGTGTTGTTGCATCAATGAAAGATGCTGTACAGTGGAAAAGTGCACAGGCAGTAAGCAGAAAACATGCCAAGAGTTGTATTGACCAGTTGAGTTGAAACAAGGGGAAAGACAAAAGACCAAGAACAAACATAAAGAGCCAGAGACTACAGAGGCATTGGGAGCATTTCAAGCACCAATACTGCTGTTAGCCTTAAATAAATTATTCTATTTCATATTTAGGGAAATGTATCTTTCTTACCCTCGTATCTGTAAGGAATGCAGCCAATTAGCTTAACTTTGCACAAAGCCTGGAAATGCAAGAGCACAGCAAACCTGGCTCTGTTCAAAGGTTACAAAAAACAGCCCAGCTTCTTACCTTCTTGTGAATAAGAAACCAAATAAGCGTTTCGCAAAATGTCAACCACAAGGGCTAGTAATTAGCTATGGCTTAGCTTAGCTCCTACAAAAAGGTGACAGCTGCCTTCAAGGATCACTATCCGCCTGTCTGTCAGTTTTAAGTAGCACCTGCTGATATAAAGTCATATCGGTGGAACTCAAGTGTCAAGTTGTATAAGCAGCATAATGTTATGTCAATACAGCAGTGGCATTAAGCCAGTACAAAGCTGCAGGCATATGCCTTAAAACAACACACTTTCAACAGTTTTCCCAGGAGTTATTACTTCAGTAGAAATTAGTTTCAAAGAACATGGGTTGGTGTGTTTACTAACGTCAGAGAATCCAGGACAGCATTTCAGTAAAAGACACACAGCTGGTTGTTTGTATCCCAGAGTCTAAGTAAATATCTATACCCATGCCTAATTATTTTACGTGAAAAAAACCCTTGTAAAAGATTTTTACATGAAGCCTGAGTTACAGTTAAGTTATAGAACATTGGAAATTATTCAACAGTTCTCACTGACTGAAATAGCAAAGACTGCTTCTTTTCTCTCACACAAAAAACTCTGGCACATTATGGGCAAGAGTACTGACTCCAAACTACTATAATTGATTCTGTCAATTCTGGCCAGTTCTGCTCACTAAACCACACAGCAGAGAGCTCCCAGACAGTAGTGATGTTCTGCTGAGCCTCCACAAACAGCCCTGCGATGTGGCAGCTCCTCGTGCTTCAAGACGCCCTGCAGCAGCTGACAAGTCAGTTGGAGCCAGAGCCGCGACAGTTGCATGCTTACTGCTGTGCTACCCATAAAAACAGGTGATTTATCTGGACCATGTGTCTGTCCTGTTGGTGAGCTCTGACCGCACAAGTATGCCAGCGACACCTTTGCCGTGCCCGTAATAGAAAGCCAGCCAATTTGCCCAGTAATGCACATGATTTTGAAAGCTCAGCGTTGTGTGCTTGGACGTTCCTCATCCCTAAACCATCAGGGGTCACAGCAGCAACACATGTCACATGATTTTGTTTTGTCACAACTGCTGATGCAAGGCAAATCTCTCCACATTACTTGTGTGGTCAGATATCTATAAAAACCCTGCTATAAATACTTTTAACATCACAACTGGCTCCATTAATGTTATTTGCTACTCGCAGTGCCAATTAAACTACCACAATGTGACTTAAATTACAATATTGATCAAACTAGTCTTCTAGGGAAATGTTAGAGATAATCTTTTGTCTTTTCGCTTTCTGAGTAATAGACCAAGACTCCTTTGCCTTGGGCTGTTTTGGCAACCAGCAGTACACTGCTGTCAAGCTTTATTTAGGATAAAAAAGTCAAAGTTTGCCTGGACACACATAATGCTTCTGAGAAACGAGGAGAATCAGTCAACTGAAACAGCTGTTTGTTAGTAATACCGTCAAAAAAAAAAAAAAAATCATGAGTTGCTTTTTCTTTCAGGAAACCAACAGCCACATAAGCTGATTCAATGAGACACAGAATGCCTCTAATGCCTCGGTAATATCTTTGACAGCTGTCAAATAGAACATAAAGGCTCTCTCTTCTCGCTCCATCTACTTTCCTCTCTATTACAAAAAGAATACTCCTTGACAGGTTGAATAAGGCTTCAAGAGATTGGTGTAAAAATATATTCCCAACAGGCTTCAAGTCCCATCTTAAAAACTGGTCACAAAAAACCAACAGCAGGATTTACATGTTTGTTGCTGGCCCCCTCGGCAAAAACCACTCAGACTTGTACCGCAGGTTTGGGGAAATAAAGAAAAAAGAAAAAAAAGAAACAAACAAATGAATGACAACCTAGAGTGGATGTCGCTTGAGGCCCAGAAAGCAGGAAATGGACGACTGTGTGTCATTTGATTTCCATACCAAGTGGCCAGTCGTAATCAGCACACTGTGGTTCTGATGAGATCTTATTAAAATATTTTCCTCCTGGCATTAACTCCAATTCAGCTCAATATGGCCTGATTTCATTATTGCATTTCCCCTGATGAAGACAGACATGTTCAATCAGCCTCTGAATGGGCCGCATGTTAACAGACGGCCAGCATCTGATGACAAGGCCCGCCCCATTAGCTCCATAATCACACAGAGCGTCCCTGGCGGTTATGGATGGCGTTGCTAAAGCAAAGCTTGTGTGAACCAACAGTCAAACGCCCAAATAAATACATTCCACTCACACATCCTTCAGTGTCAGATGTAGCGTGACTTTAACTCTGCAGGTGGAGTTTGATGGAACAGGCAGCACCCTTACAAATGCATCACAAATGAAGAGACAAACAGCTCTCTAAAAGCAGCAATTACACTTGATTACTTTGACAGAGTGTGCTTACTGCCCTTACTCCCTCTGTCATCCATTATCCTAACCTGCAATAGGCAACAAAACAGCTTTAATTAATACAAAACTCCCCTAACTAAACATTTTTTTCCTTGCAGTTTATGCTCACAAATACCAAACATTTTTCTATGGCTGTGACTGAAATCACTCCCTCATGCACAAATTCACTTACACAAACTGACACAACAGCACAGTGAGCAGTAAAATTTGATTTTAGGTCACAGTGGTAACCAACATGGTACAGGGTGAGATGGTAAATACATTACAGAAACTAGTTATGGTAATTTGGGGTAATACACAAACCTGCGCGCATGGAATTTGGACACTCAAATGAAATTGGCAACATATTTATTACATACAAGACAGTACATAATTAGTTATTTCTGAAGGCACGTGCAACTTAGCACAGAGGCTTTCTATGCCACAAAAGGGCATCAATCTAATGGAGCGGTTCCCTTGTTGTCACATCCCCTCAGTCCAATCCATTACTGCTGCTCTGGACTTGTCCACCACAGATGAGCCTTTTGAACCAAACAGCTGAATCCACTTCATTCAGACTGCAGAAAATAACTTCTAGGTCATTACACACACACACAAATACATGTATATGCATATGTCTGTGTGTGTGTGTGTGTGTGTGTGTGTATATATATATATATATATATATATATATATATATATACACACACTCATAATGTTCAATAGGTTCAGAGACATACCATTGCTTACTATACAGCTTTAACATGACACTAGACTTTCTAAATAACCAAAATTAATAACACCCACACAGCGCTGACAATTTCAGGGACAGGGTGGGTGCATCTGGTCTTATGTAACCCTGTCCTACAATATCTTTTGTTTGCAAAGCTTGCAGAGGAATTTGCTCAACCTTCGATCACACCGCCCCACATGGGGGACGTGATTATGAGCGTTCCAAGGCTGCGCATGTAGCTCCAGGACAGTGAGTATAGTAATTATTTGCTGTGCCAAGCTCGCAGCAGGAGCAGAGAAACAGGTGACAGGCCAGATCAGAGCCCTCCTACACTTGGCTTTCAACATCTGGCTGTATGGCACTCCCACCACCACTGCCACCCTCACAGTGAACAGCTGGCCCGAGCAAGTCCCCCCCGCCCCTCCCGAACCGTGTGCCAAGATCCTACACTTCGCACAGATCAACAGCTCCGTGGCCACAACAAAAGGGATCACTGTGGCGCTTAGCTCACTGACATAGCACTACGGCTGCGTTGACTGCCAAAGGATCACACTTAAGCCTTGATAGTCACTCTCACTGTCAACAATCAGACGGATAAATCAATCAAATACTGCTGGGGTGAGATCTAATCACCACCCCGCTGTCCCACAGATGAGGTAGTCTTCAAAAAATATCCTCAGTCGGTCAAACCAGTGAGTATATACATGAGCTATTCATTCTAACAAGCTCTGCTCCTTGGGGTGATAATCAAAAGGAAGGGATGCAGAGACAGGTAACTCAATAGTCGACAGTTTAGTCAACAAAACACACCGCAGTCACAATTTCCTTAATCCCAGTGTTCTGTCTTCAAATTGATTGTTTTCTATCTTATTTTCTAATACCAAACATGTACCACTTATGATCACATTACACAACGAAAACTAGCAAATCCTCACATTTGGCAAGATGGAGGTTGGTCTTACTTGGCATTTAAGATTGAAAACTTAGAATGAATAATATAAAAAAAAGTTTTTAAAAATGATTTATGTTTCATTAAATATTTAACAGCTGGTCACCCTGCTGCCTCAACATTATACTTCTAACTATACTTATTTGTTGGGTTATCTTATGCTATATTTTATTGCTTTATCTTCACATTTAAATCATATGTACTTGTATGACTGTCCATATGTTTTTTCAGAAGGAGCCATGGACTTGCTTGATGTAACTGATTTAAAAAGTAAAACTCTTGAATCTTGGCAAAACAAAATAAAAAGATTAAAAATAGCAGGGAAACACACCAACAAACACTACCATAATTTAACAGACTTAAAGACACTGAAATGGTTTTGAAGAAACAGCCTTACAAAACAACAGCTTAAGCCTCGAAATTCTCTTTAAGTGCAAGACTGTGAGCTAAAAAAAGAGCCTAGTCTGCAGCAAAATAATAAAGATAGCGCTCCTGAAAGTGCAAACATTTAAATTTTAAACAGCCTTGTGAGAGCAGACTGCGGTGGTGGAAATGTTTGTGTCAAAGGGGATTAGCTAGCAAAGTAGAGGAGACAGTTACAACACGGACCTCTGTGCTTTCCGTGCACCTCTCCTGTTTACATGCCCTGTCACAAGATTTCCATTAATGGCTCAATAATGTAGGAAACCACGTGTTTTTTTTTCTAGTGGTCGTTAAGTAAGCTCTCCACATTCAACATGGACGAGGGGTAGCTAGCCAATGCTAACTCGGGTGCTAACGGAGAGGGGTGGAAAAAGGAGAGGCTGCGCCGGGCGAGCAGAGCAGATAGCCCCCCGTGTGCTGCTCTCAAACGCGGCCTGAGCTGTCGAGATTCACCCTAGAAAACAAAACACACATTGTTGAGGCGACAGAAGACATTAAATATCAAACTTTTACCCCAACTTACCGCGGCGTCTCTAAGCAACGCACTTCCCTGAACTCACAGCCGTTGATAACAGTTTTAACACCAACCGTCTCGATGCAGCACGCGGTGATAAACTTGTTTTATCGAGACAATAAAAGAAAAATACCCTGCGTTCGTGTAGGTAAAGCAACACAAACACCTGTGCGTGTCTGTTTGAATGCTAATCGATGTGTTGTTCTGGACCGATACTGAAACGCGTGATCTTCCGGAAGCACATGTCACTCGACTATCGCGCCTCGGAGCAAAAATTTCATATTTCTGCCCTCAAGCTTTCATTTCGAGTAAAACAAAAAAATCCCGCAAAAAACACGTGTGTTACCCTTTCTGGTGTGTGTGGGAGTCGTGGTGGCGTTACATCTGTCGTCTTACCCCCCGAGTTAGGCAAACTTCAACTCCAGGTGAGAGTCGCCCCGTTCACTGTGATTAGCAACATTAGCATCCGAGCTAACACTAGCCTAGCCCCACTCCCCTCCGAGCCTCTCTACGGTTAAGTTAAATAAATAAAATAAACGCCCTAAATGGTTGGTAAGAGCTGGAGGGGGGTGTTACAGGGGGTGGGTGTTGAGGTTACTTACATTGTGTCGCCCGAAGTCATTAACCGACTTTCGGCCAGAGGGTGGAAATCCAGGTTGTACGTCGAAGTCATGCTGAAAACAGCGTTCAACAATGAGTGGGCTAAAGACGAGGCAGAGCAGGTGCAAAGAAAGAGGGAAGAGAGGGAGGGGGGGCGTCTTCTTCAAAACTGCATGAGAGGAGAGGGGGGCCGCCGACGTCCGCCTTATTCCTTCCTCCTAATTTCTCTCTCTCGCTCTCTGTCTGTCTCTACTTCTCGTCCCCGACTGAGAATATAATCGAGGCGAGCCGCTGTCACACTGCACACCGAGCTGCAGCAAACCAGAGGCGTGGCTTCCTCTCCCAACACAAAGTCTGAAACATGCTGCTGCTGCTGCTGCTCAAAAAGCCTCCCAGCAGCCTCATCTCATGTTTTAACAAAAACAAACAAAAAAACCTACTGTAGCGAGAGAGTTTACTGGCCTACTTATACCTCATGATGTTTTATCTGCTGTGACATTTAGATGTATATTTATATGTTCTTAGGGTTTATAACTGGTGACAGTTAGCATTTAGTTTAGCAATGCATCTGGTATAAAAAAGGCTGGTTGGGGGTCTCTACCGGTGACAGGGGACATGCATTGATTTATATATAGAGCCCTTACTGGTTCTTTACCATCACCACCTTTGTTAAATTGGACCTAAAGTAATTATTCAACCCATTTAAGTTATTGGCAAATGCTGGAGATCCCTCCTACAAACACTGAATATGGGGAAAGTTGTGCCCCGCAGACTTAGAACATCTTACAACGCTCGTTGAAATTTTATATACTTCCACCGACAGGTCATTTAAAAAATTATAATATAACTGGATATAGCTGTTTTTAGCCGTTGTTGTCTGTTTGTTTTCCTCTGTTTTAAAAGAACTCTTGACATCACTGGAAATAAAGCCATGCCCTCACTGGTTCCTCAAGATTTAAGGAAAGGTTTCAGTGAAATTATTTTAATGGCTTACGCTCTGCAAAAGTGTAAAGATTCGCAAGAGATTAGGTCCATCTTTACAGTGAGCGATGAGTCAGAGAAGTAATGCTCCCTTCATGTGGGATTATAATTGATAATTGATATAACTGATTTGAAGTTCTTATTTCCTTGTGATCCTCCTTATATGTTTTACTACATACTATGTTCTTATTTTTGCACCAACATATCAAGTATGTAAAAATCTAGTGCTCATTTGGTTAACTAAGATTTACAATTCTAAACATGTACAATTTACTATGACATTAGACAAAGAAAATCTGCCCATCTTCATTTTTGGTAAACTAGAATTCAGGTTTGTTTGGCACTTTGATTGAAAAATTATGATTGGTTAATTTTCTCTTTTGATTGAATGTTTCAGGCGGTAGAACAAAGGGTCCAGCTTTATTGTGACGGCCTGTGGATGAGTCAGGCATGTAATGACCCTGATTAGAGACCCAGTTTAAAATGTTTAAATATAGCACCCGGGTCATTACCATCAAGATTAATAATGTTGCTCCATCATTTCTCAAGAGTTCTAAATTAGGCACCTGTTTTATTGGATTATGCAAATAAATAGGACTATTTCCAGCTTGTTTATTGCCTCACGTTGCAAGAGAGAAGTCCATAAATTCTCTCCAATCAGAGAAGACAATGATTAAAATGCAGTTTTCCTTGCTGTGTTGCTTTTCCCCTGGGTCACAGGTCGTGATCCCCTTTGTGCTGGGCTGTAGTTTCCCTTGGGGGAGGGGGAGCCTATCTTCTTTTGTTATGCTGGACTTGCAGGGCGAGGCCTCTCCACTGGGGGGGTTGGGGTGTGGGGGGCGTTGTCAAGTTTTGTATGCCATAGCAGAGAGGAGGCAAAGAGGTGGGGGTAGCCTAATTATCAAACCATTCATTATTGCTCCAGCAGCTGCACCATCCAAAAATATTATTCATAGCGAATGTTAAGAAACATCCCATTCACGAAATCCGGTTTAATCCTTACATCCATAGCAATTTCAAGGCAACTTGGCACCAGTGTGGAGTATGCTCTAATAAGCAGTGCCCAAAAGAGGTTTGTATGCATAATGTGATATGCGACCTATTTTGCCATACATGTAGACAGGCTCACTATGCAACATGCATTACCATTACGCTCGAGGGGCTGCTATAAAAAGCAAGTTTCAACCTCCCTGGAGAATCATGTTTCATTAAGATGGAGGAAAAATACAATAATGTCATCCCATCCGCAGCATCTACATATTTCCTTTGACTCAATTACTGAATAAATTTGTGATAAAATGAGCAGGATTCATGTAGAGTGCAGTTCCTGTTTCTCTTGCAGATGCACACAAAACACACAGCACAGTTTTCTGCACAGTGCAAGACGCCATCACACTACTTCATTTCTACCATTTGGCATGCGTCTCCTTGGTTTTTCTAAGAGATGTTAGACATAGTGGATTCCAGAGGCTGATGCCTAGTTGCTGGCACCTTCTAATACTAGCCTCCTATTTTTAATCTCAGATTATTACTACTGTAATCCTATCGTAATCCCCCACACGTACCATGCTTTTGTTGTTTACATCTAATGTTTTCCTCTCATGCAGTGGAACTGAAGTCCCTTTCACCCATCATCATCATCATCACCTTCATCCAGCATTTCAATATGCATCCTTTGCGTGAAAAACTGCACAGTGTAAAAATAGGCCGGCTTCAAACCCAAGTGGGACACATCATGCGTTGAACTCAGAGGCTCACTTTTTTTTTTTGCTCTGTCTTTTATGAAAGCATTTGCAGAATGGCGACCCACTAAAGGGCTCTCAAAATGGAGAGTGAGAACTTCATCTTATCTTTATATTTCTAGAGGAAATCTGATGTGTCAAGATATTCTTAGCTCACATAACATTACCTTATCATCAGCCAGTTTCTCTAAATTGATGCAAATTTTAAAATGTATGTAAATGTCCCCCCTTGTTCTTTTAAATATAATTCATATATTTTGTTATTTTTCACTGAGGGAGGCCCGAAAGGCCTGGGTTGGCCTCAGTAGATGTCTAATCACACGGTTTGTCTTTTTCATGTTTTTGCATGTGCAATTCAGAGGCAAAACACCTGCACCACAGACACATTTATCCCTCTTTATTTACAATTCATGTAAGTATACAAGCTCTTGTGGAACTTTGAAAAGAGAAGGAAGGCAAATTAAATGTAATAAGAAATTGATTCTTCTATTCCAGTATAATTTAAAACTAAACCACTACCTCCTGATTGAATCGTTTTTGTCCAGGAAAGATGCCATTGATATGAATGGCAAAATTAATTAGATTCAAATACATGGTGTCTGGGTTCGTAGGAGGAAAAACATATAGGGACACCGGAGAAGCACCACCCTGCTCACAATCACAGCATGGGAGCATGCCTCAACTGGAAACAATACATCCTATGACAATATTCAGCCCAGACAAAGAAGCAGTCCAAATACGGGCTGCTCCACAAAAGCTAGCCCAGATTTGAATGAGGGGCCAACCCCAACGTACCTCATAGGCAGGTCTTCATTCCTGACAGAGATCCCGGCCGCAGAGGGGGGACAGCGCATGCTGTTGGCATACAGACTCTGCACCAGGGCCAGCTCAGAAGAGTGTTCCAACATTGGTGCTCTGGAAAAATCCGTCCGGTGTAATGGACACTTTTTTCTCTTTCCCTCTTTCCTCTATGTGTTTCTCTCCCTTTCTCTGTCTCCCGCCCACTCTTTCTCCTCGGTTTAGTGCAGCAGAGCGGTGCCCACCCCCTTCGCTGACTGGCGTGGCTGAAATAATCCTCTCTGACAGCTCATCATGCGCTAATGCATTGTGCTGCCTGCGGCAGCCCAGTTTGCAGACTGTAAAGCTGTGGCCACAGTAGCACTCTTGCACTAATTGACACCCATATTAGGAAAACTTCAGGAAATTGGACATGGATGATTTATTCCCACTGTCAGATTGGGGGAAATTAGAGGAAGCATCGACACAGTTGCCACAAGATCTCATCCCGCAAGTCCTGGTTTTGTAGCTCGCTTCTGTGCATGTTGGCATGTATTTAAATCAGCGAGTTGCTCCAGATAAAGACAAAGACAGGGCATAGTCCTGCAAATGGGTTTTATCAAGGCTAGTGTCCTACAGCAGCTCATTCTGACTACTTTTAGTATTAAACATCCTGCTCATTACTGAGCACCTGTATATATTGGAGGTAAATATTAAAACCTTTCTTATTCAGCTCCTGTGGGGATGTACATGTCACTGTTTCTCCATGAACTGGTGGCAATAAACCAGCGGGTGACAGGTAGAGAGTTCTTTTTGACAACCTAATGTCATCATTATTCTCGAGTAGTTTAAGATAAAGATAGCCTGCAAGAACACGAGCAAACACCATGGTCAGCAAATAAGGACAGATTACATACAGCTCCCATTGTTCACCATCAGAATGCAGTCAATCTAGTCTGACAGACCTGCTGTAGTATAACGTTAATTTAACTGCTAATACACTCAGCGAGAAACACCTTGCGTGTTAATTTGCATTGCACATTGATTATTTCCCTATGTTCTTAGCTATACTGTTTACAATATAATAAAGGAAAAGAGTTGCATAACACATATTCTCTCATAGCTAACACACTTAAAGCATGTTTTACCGTCATGAAGCCATCTGATTCAAAAGAAAATTAGAGTAATTTGTCACAATATCCTTTGCACAAAACCCATGAGAAATTAAATCTAGGTCTCATTCTCCCATAGGTGTTGCGTCCTGTTAGAGTAACATGACATTAAGTAGGAAAGTCATCTGAAACAGGGTCATGTCGGTGTGTGCTGGTATCATGGTTGAGAAGACCAGCATGAAGGGGCTCCACTTCCTATGATCATGGCGCAAAGTCCTCTTCATCTCAGTCCCGCTCTCGCTGCTGACATGAATATTTTAAATGTCGATGTTGAAATGCAGTTCTTTATGACATGGTGCTGCTTAGTATGGCTGTCAGTGCCACGGGCGTCATGTAGAGCGCAGAATAATCGAAGGTCTTTTTCTTCCTGCTCTGATCTGCCAACATGTAAAACGCTCAGTGTGATAATGCTGCGTGTGCTAATGCTTTTCAGTTCAAACCCTCATTCAAAACAGGTTCCAGGGTTGGAATGATGAAACGCAAAACGGTACAGGAATGCTGTATGAAATGCACCTGTAATACGAAGTTGTTGAAAGCTGTGGAGATGCACCGCTGTGAGCAAACAGCCACATCCTGTTCGCATCCACAGTGAAGAGAAAGGTGGTGTCAGTGAGTCTTGCTGCATGCTGCGGTTGAGCAAAACGCACTCATGCCTGTCATGTAATCAGTCAGATAGCAGCACATGTTTACGGCACTGCAGGTGGCCTCGTGATGAGTGAAAGCAGCCCTCAGCTTTCCCTTTTTGCCACTTGTGGGCTCCCATGGGACTGATTGCACAAACAAATACTGTCTGTGTTTTTGTGAGTTAAAACTGAAAGGGTTACAGCTCAGTGAACATTGTGCTCCGTCAAGTGGACTGATGCAGACTAGCGTTCGTGCTGAAGAAGAAGTCAAGTGAATTTATACAGTTGATCTAAAAAGAAGTAGCATAATCTGTATCACCGCCGCATCATATCCCATTTATGAGGCTGGACGAGCTGAAAATTTTCTCTTTTTTTGACCTAAAAAGAAATAAAGACTTTATGTCAGACGGGCTCTATCTTTACCGGCACCAGGCAGTAAAATTTATGATCCAACAGATGCTAGCATGAAGCTTCGACCATATGAGACCTGACACCAGCACGTGTGGTTGAAGAGGGAGAGAGAGAGAGTCGGTGAGAGAGGTTCACAACCACAAGTAGCATTTTAGCATTACACTGTGCTCTCTGTGACCTTCCTGACATATTAATTCACAGTCTCATCTTTTTCTCCACGGTCAGTTTCGTTTCAGACTTGTTTGCAAGCAATTAATCACTCAAGAGAGTCTGTTAGAGCTTTAACATCTCCCCTTTTAGTCCTGCATGGATTGACTGTCACAGGGTGTTGCATGAGTGGATGCACCTCATATGATAAAAAGTTTCACCACATTGAAATGTCAGCTTCTTTTGCATGGGCAGAAGTCAGTTTACTTCCCCTTTGTGTAAGGCACACATCATTTTTTCCACTTCCTCTTTGATTTAGTGTTATCGGAAGACACTGAGTAGATTTCCATCCGGGCCATCTATGAGAGCACTCAGAGAGGCACAGAGAGAGAGAAGTGAATCAGTAAAAGGAATATTTCACTTGTTTAAAAAAGTAAATGAGTCAGGTGTGCCTTTTTTATAGATCTAAATAATATCTAAATAATATCAAGCATCTGTATCTAATGAAGGTATCTCACAGCCTAATGTTGAATCCTACTGATTACTTAACCATGACTGCTGCCTGTGTGACTGTACTGACCAAATAAGGACATTGAACAAGTGAGTGATTGGGTGTGCTGTCATTTCTGTCAGTTAAATGAGTTAAACTCAAAATAATATTTTTTTTGCAGGCTGAAAGGCATCCTGGTGTAGTCATGGAACACATCTAAATCTTAACATTCATCAACGCAAAGTTGGCATTCAAAAAATAATTAATAATTATGCCTGAACGAGATTATTTAGAACGAATCCACACCTTTGCTCTTAGTAGGGTACTTTAACTGGCTTTTCTCTTTTCTTTTTTTTTCAAAAAGCTCTCTGCTCTGCACATCACACCACTCTGCCGAAGAATTGATTTTAAAGTAGACCTACTGGTTATAAATCATTAACTAGGTTTGCACCATAGTACATTTCTCATATTCTACAATATCAACCCACCAGACATCTGAGGTCAGCATTCACCAGCCTGCTGATTGGTCCCAGAAATAAATAGAAGCCCAGAGAATCAGATTAGCATGGAGAGCTTTCAGAGTTCAGTGTGTAAAGTCAAGCTTGACTGCTAATAAAACTCTCTGCTGTGGGTTTAACAGTTGTGCTCTCCTGTAGTTTACTTCAGAGAATGGAAAAAGTTAGACATGCAAACCCTGCACCATAAAAATGATAGTCCACTGATAACTGGGGAGACACACTTTACTATCCAAAAGTGCATTCTTTTCTGCAGTAATCTAAATCTAAACAGCTTCTGAGGGGCTGTAAGTCACATGAACAGTCACTGATAGGTCCTCCCAATGAATGATGGTTATACTTAAAGGCATGCTTTGCGAGATAAGGATTCCACATACATCAATGAAGAGACACCTGTTACATTTCTTGCATTCACAATGTGGTCACACAATTTTTTTTTCCCTCTTTTTTTGGCGAGCCTGCTGGGCCGTCATACACGTCACAAGCAGCGTGGCAATGTCTGTGCATGAAGAATGACACCATGTGGTCACTGAGGGAAAAGCAAAAACAACTCAGCTGCAAACGGCACAGGAGACACCTTTTTTTGCGGCTGCAAGAAATCACTTCTTCACAATCCACGATCAGTCTTTTAGTTAAGCCGCCCTGTGAGATGTGACCATGGAGCGCTCTCCTGCGTACCTTATGGAGGTGAAGCACTGCATGACAACTCAGCACAGTGGCCCCAAATCTAGGCTAATGCATTGCACAGACTGCTGCAAGGGAGGATCCTGAACTTGATCTGTGACCAACTGCACATTGCCTCCAAAAACTCAACTAAAGTCTGACGTGAGCAGGAACAAAATTCAACATCTGAAACTCGGGTTTGTTAAAAATATTTCCAATCTGTTCTATTTGTAAAGCAAATGCAAACAACCAGCTACCGTAAACAAAAGCAGGTAAATAATAGATCGGTCTGTAAGGGGTTGAAAATAAAATACAGGATACACAGAGGTGGTTGAGAGAAGATTTAGGTACAATTTTGATGGTGAGGAGATTTTACGTCTTAAAGTCTGTGAGTACACAGACTGTTCATCTTTAATATTGAAATATCAGCGAAAGGAATTACATTACAAGCACAGCTACAGTATAACTCCAAGACAAATCCATATGAAGAAAAAATAAAAATACAAACTTTAAATTTAAAAAATGTACAGAAATTACAGAAAATCAGTCGAGTTAAAAACCAATATCTGAAAATGGATTTAACAAGTCGGGATCCTAAGAACAAAATGCACTTGGCTTGGAAGTTGGTATTGACACATTTATACACACCTGATGCCATCATCATTATATACATGACATTTCAATGATACTGCAGAAAACTGGTTTGACTTGAGGGTCACTCCTTTTGTGACGACACGAAGGAAACAAAAACAAAGACGATGGGTGTTAGTTGTTCTCTGCTTTGTGGAGCTCTCATCTTCGACAAATCATCACGGTCTCCTTATACAAACATAATTGTCATGATCTCCTGTGACTGGATATCCAAAACAACGAGCAAACAATTTACATGTGAAAAAGGGGGGACCGCAGAGCCCATGTGAGAACTAAGGCTGGATATGTGCTGGTTAAAGCCTTTTTTCTTACCAACTCACAACTGGCTGACGTCATTAAAAAATCATCAACTGTTAGTATCAGCCACAATTTTAAACTTTCATCTTCTTCTTTTTTTTTATTTTACAGCAGTGCCACAAGTGTTCAGTGATGGCTTCAAGTCCAAAAAAGTCCAAAATATGTGCTTTTTGCATAGTCTCAATGCAGTTTGTGTTTCCTTTTCTTGTGTTTTTTGTCCTTCTTCTTGCTGGAACATTTAACACAGAACCACTGCTGATCCTCAGGAGGGGCCGTAAGGATCCCGACACAAGGCCTGAGCAGACGAGGGAGGGAAAGACTCGGGGTTAGTCAAAAGATGCAGAGGACACACAAGTTTTTTCTTTTTTTAACATTTCTACCAGGGGTGTATGTTTTCATCCCAAACTATCACAGGACATGCAGTTCCATGTGCCAATATAGCAAAATAATTCAAGTGAAATGATCTTAATCCGTCTTCCTAAAAACTAACTGAACCAGCAAATGGTAATAGTAATCAGAAGAGCCTGTCAAGTTTCTTGGCTCCAGAAAATGTCCACTACTGAAGGCCATCTGCAGACACTTCAGAAACTAAGGGGATGCTTCATGCATTACTTTGAAACCACATTACCCAACTGATTCTGTCCTCTCTGATTATTAAAAAACACATGTAAGAAATGTGACATATATGCAAGATGAACTAATGAACCATGTCCATGTTGAATTATTTCTTTATTTTAGATTGTGTGAGTGTGTGTTATTAGGGCTGCAACTGACTTTCATCATCCCTTAATCAATTTCTTGATTAATCCATTAGTTATTTGGTACATAACATGTTATAAATAGGTGATGAACGTTAAAATGTTAAAAATTTTACGCTTTCTGTCAGAGGATTATTCGATGATCAAAATACTTGCTGATTAAGTTAATAGTTGAAAGCTCAATGATCTATTGACTAATCGTTGCAGCTCTATACTGCACATACCTGTTTTGTACTTTATGCCCTTATCTAATGAATAAAAATGTAATACCCCAAAGCATGAAGTGGACTTAAATATGTAAACTCAATAATGTAGCACTAAGTTCATGTACTGGAGGGTGTAGAACATTTCAAGTGTCAGTGACAGCTTTGACAGTAAAACATTTGATGAGAAATAACAAATCACAAACCAGAGCTGAAAGATGTAATTTAGATTTTACGGTTTCCTTGTATGATGTATGAAAGATGACAGGGTGGCGAAAACAAAAACTGTGTGTCGACCTGTGTGTTTGGTGATGTTTTGTTTCTGGGAAAATAACAACATCCAAACAAACACAACTATTCATCTTCTACAGCTTTAGCCTTGTTGTAAAGTTCCTTTATGTGTTCGTCTCAAAGACAAGCTGCAGTCTTTCAGTAAATATCCATTTCCCTACTTAGACACTCTGGTTGCTGATGAAAGCCCCCCCCCCCAGGACTATCGAGAGAAAATGTGTAAAACTTGAAAACAGAGTTTTTAGCAAAACTGCTGCTCTGCATGTTAACAAACTAAAAACACACCACACACCACTGGCTCTAATGGATGATTTTAGTTAGTTTCTAACTAACCTTTTTCCCCATTAATTTCATATTTAAAAATATGCTATTTGGTTCTTCTTTGATAAGAAAGCTACACACAAAGCTATGCATTATTTTCTTCTTGCCCAACATTTCAACAGCCTTTTGGTAAATTTTTTTTACGTTTTCAAAATAAAATGACAAAATGCCTTCAGTTGCATTTCTTTGTTTCTGCTGCACTATAAACAAATTCAGCTGCAAATCAAATAAGTTAAGGAGGTAATCAATGAAACTAAATGGTCATTTACATGAACTTTCAACACAACAGTGTTTGAAGTGGGTTGTTAGAGCATAAAACAAAAAAAAAAGTATCTTACCAATGATACCAGTCATCACAGTCATCACATCCTATCATGGGACTTCCATCGTCGGGTTTGTTGCATCCGGGACAAATCCAGATCTGGTTGCCCCATTCATCTCGGATCTTGCGTAATTACATAGGACAGAAAGCATCAGTGACCGCGACTAAATGACAAAGTTGCTATTACATAATCATTAAGAAATGACGCAAAATACAGATTAGTGTCAGAAAGAATACAAATGAATAAATAAAAGTCTCACCACGTAGGTACTGACAGTCTCTGTTACTACGCTGCGTACTGGTGTTTTGAAGGACGCAGCGGGCGACAGCATGGGGGCAGGAGAGAGCAGCGATGACGAAGGAGGAGGTGGAACAAATGGAGATGGGGGTGGGGGCAGAGTGGGTACGACTGGGGGGAGGATTGGAGGCGGTGGGGGTGTCCGAGGGCGATTCCCAGGTCCGGACTTGGCAACAGGGGTCTTGGGCGCTGGCGTCTTGGGCTCTGAATTTTGAACCACCTTGCTGATAACACTGATGATGGACAGAGACAAAAAGGAGACTTAAAGCCTGTATGTGAGCTATACACTGTAAAGAAAATATATGTTATATAAATATATTCATGTCATCATTTAAACCACTATTTCAGTTCAAAATGTAGTAATAACATTGTGCTATTGGGGTATTTTAGGAACATACTTTTAAATCTAAGTGTTTTAATATGCACTTGTTTTAACTGTAAGGTGTGTATTATATTTACTCAGTATGATGTAATATTGTTTACAATTATCACAAGACAGTATTGGTCTGAGAAACTTAAAAATGAGACGGAAATGACCGGTCGCAGTCCAGTTACCAGTAATATCCCTAGAGATAACATTCATTCATTGCTTACATTTTGTCCTGGCCTGCTCCCACCCTGAGCGTCAGTCTGGGAATGACTGGAGACGGTAAAGCTGCTGGAGTGTCTACTTTCACCTGAAGAAACAGGAGATCAGGTAAACGTCAGTGACACTATTAACGCAGACACATTGTGATGTACCAAAAAACAGGGGGGGAAGTTACCTTCTCTAATCGAATTCTCTCTTTTTCTTTCTCCTTGTCCTTTTCTCGTTTTTCCTTCTCACGCTCCTTTTCTTTCCTCTTCTCCTCTTTCTCCTTCTCCTTTTCTTTGGCCTTCTCCCGTTCCTTATCCTTCTCCTTATCTTTCTTTTTCTTCTTCTCCTTCTTGTCTTTCTTCTTGTCCTTCTCCTTGCTCTTTACGTCCTTATCTTGGAGGATCGGGGCCAAAGGTGGAAGCATGGAGGGTATGCGCAGGCAGGCAGAGGGGCTGAACAAAGGCGGGACTTCACCCAGAGCAAAGGGTGCCAACGCAGACTGTTTCTGCCGGTCGTCCTTGCTCCTATCTTTCCCCTTGTCCCTCTTATCTTTGTCCTTTTTACTTTTTTCTTTATCCTTCTTTTTGTCTTTGTGTTTCTCCTTCTCCTTCTTGGGGCCATCTCCATCTCTGGATTTTATCTTGATAGAGCCCTCAGGGAGAGTAAAGTCTCTCTGAAGGAAGAGCTCGTCATCCTTCGCTCCAAACTCCTTCCACGGCATTTTGCCATCCTTGGAAAACTCCTTGTTTTTATCCCTGTTCTTCTCCTTGTTCTTCTCTTTTGGCTTACTCTTGTCCTTTTCCCGGTCTTTGTCTTTCGGCTTGTCTTTCTCCTTCTTCTTCATTTTCGTCTTGAGCTCTTTCTTCAGCTTTTTCTTGACATCCACCGGCGACACAGTCTTGTTCTTCTCCTCGAAGACTTTAAGTAGAGGCTCAGGAGTAGGGGGTGAGGCTGATCCCGAGGACACGTATTCTCCTTGGTTTGGAGGGGGTGCGGACGGACCCCCTTGGTTGACCTTTCGAATCACCTCATTGATCGAATCGTCCATAGTCCAATTTCCTAAGCCTGGGTGTGGCTGTAGGTGAAGCGGCATTGATGTGTCTTTTATAGAGTTGCTGGCCCCAATCGGGACTTTAGGCGTAGACGGTTCCATGATGGTCAGCCTCCTGGGACTGGAGAATCCATTGCTATCCGAATCAGAGCCCGAAGAGAAGGCAAAAGGATCAGGTTCCCGTTCGGCACACGCTCTGGCGATCACAGCATCGATAGAGTCATCGATCGCTGTATTTTCAGGCTCCAGTTTCTTGAACGGACCCTCGGCTAACTCCCTGTCCTCCAAATTCAGACGCATGTGGATGTTTTCTTTGCCCATCCTCTCACTCAGCGCAGACAGCGGTAGCTTATGCACACCGTCTGTTTTGCTCTGAGGTTGGGAGGCTTTGGCTGAAACCATTTTGGGGCTCTTGGGGCTTTTAGGACTCTTTGTCCTCCCTGGAGATTTCTTCCTTTCCTTAGATGGTTTTGGAGAATGTATAGGACTACCGCCCACCACCACAGGAATGGCCCCTTTAGGAGACTTAGTCCGTTGTCTGCCAGGGGACGAGACCTTGGGCTTTCTTCCTGGAGTGGTGAGGCCCTTTTGATCAGAGTGTTTTGGTACAACCGGCTGAGGTCTGAAGGAAGGCAGGGCTACAGTAGGTGTTTCGGGTGACAAGGGGTCAAGGCTATCATGAGAAGGCAGCATGCCTGGGGGGACACGTTGAGGGTTGAGAGAGGTGAGGGGCTCCCTAGGCTCAACCCCCCATTCTGGGCTGAGGCCAGGGTACATGCGTGGTCTCTTGGAGGTAGGCATCATGCCCATAGCTGCATCCGGACTGTCCAAGTGCCTCTTCAGGGGGTGGTTCTCATCGTTGACTGTCTCATCTTCATCCATTTCCTCGTCATCCTCCTCCAGTGCCACCTGCATAGCTTCGGCTGAGGTGCCCATGTCAGCAAGGACCTCCTCCTCCTCCTCTTCTACAAAAGAAAAGGACAAAAGATAAGTTGACTGTGACTCACCTCCAAAGATTCTCACAACAAGAACCACACACAGGTTACTATGATGGCATGTTCACACAGACTTGCACCCGGCAATATATGGTTTCATACAATATGTTGCCAATTTATTAAGTCCAATACAAAATTCACAATGGTTACAATGTTCAGCATTTATCCACTTAACCATTATAATAGTTTTTGAGGATGAAATGTGTGAACAAACTACATCAATCTTATGCTAAGAAGTGTTTGTATCTAACACATCTGTGTTTATTTGGCATTCATTGATACAGATAGAGTGAATAAAAACAAAACATGAATAGGGGGTCATTATAACATAAAATAATATCAAGGCTGTTTTGGACCACAATGGTTATACATAGGGTGTGTAACTATGTGTTATATTATGCAATTCCTATTTAGTCAGGATTGTCTGAAAACACATCGACCACCCAAAAAACTCACACTGCAGAAAACACTGAAGATGAATTTAGATATGCATAAAGCCGTTCGAAGGTCTAAGTACTGGGGGTGCCACAACTGTACAGATTGTAAAGCCGCCTGAGGTAAACAATGTTTTGTGATTTCGGGCTCTAAATAAATATCAGATTTAGATCAGAATCAGATCAGATTTGAGTCTACTGACCTTCCTGTAAGGAGACCAGTGGAGGCATATAATCTGGGATGTAATCCTTCCTTTCTTCTGCATCTCGGGCTCCAGGCTGGGGAAACTGCAGGACATTGTTTTTGCTGACAGGAAAGAGCGGCGTTTGATGGATGAAGGCCACGGGCTCCAGGTTGTGGACGTAGTCCTCCAGTTCACTCAGGCTCACTCCAAGCAGCCTGAAGGCCTGGCTGACATCATCCAGGACAGGATCTGTTCTTCCATCTGTGATAGGGCATCAAAACAACTGTTAGACCACTCTTGGTCACTAATCTACACTACACAAAGGTCTGATTATGTGCTAGTAACTGTGCTGCACACAAAAGCAGGTGCCCTGGTTGATGTTGACACTTGATAGAGGAAGTAATGTTCAACAGGTTCAAGACGTACGGTCAATTTCTCTCCAATATAGGCTGGTGTTAATGCATGTGACACTGACTGTTCACGGGATTTACAATACAGCTGGAAAACAGAACAGCCATAATGACAACAAAACATGGAAGCTGCTTCGTTGTGTGGCTACTGTACTTTTTGACACATCAACCTTTGCTAGGGGGCGCCAGCTGCAGAGCCAGTCAACAACAACGTGATCGAGTACTTCAGGTTTAGGGGTTAATAAAGTAATCGGGCTGCTGCACGAAGCACTTACAGAGCTCAGAGTACCGATGGCAGGCCCTGGCCAACTGCTGGATGTATCGATGCAGCACATCGGACAGCAGATCGCACGCAGTGAGCTGAACCGCGTCCCAGCCCAGCGCCTGGCAGATCTGCGCCACCGAAACACGCAGCAGCGAGCGGGCATAGCTCTCGCACATCTCGCTGCCTTTGTTGCGGTATTAATCCCGGTCAGGTCCTCTTCCAAAACATGTTCCCGCACTTCATGTTTCACGGAACCCCCGGGGGGCTAGAAAAAACCCGCTACAGCGGTTAATTTCGGACATCTACTTCAGTAAATATATTGGCGCTTTCGCCAGAGTCGCCATCTTGATTCCATCGATAGACCCATCCCCGAAATCCGCACAGCGCATGCGCAAAATTCAGCGTCTGCTTGCACAGCTCAGCTGCACTCGAGCGGGTCACCAACGGCCGCCACGGCGCAGGACGTCATTTTGACATGTTATCCATTTTTATTTTATTTTATTCAAATGCATCTGATTTCATATTGGAATCGGTTTGTGGATGATATTTCAGGGAGGAATTTTACTTTACTTTGGGTGATTGTATCGTTTAGTCTCTTGGACAATAACTATCATGGCCAAATTCCATATTCATACATTTAAATGTACAGATGAAACCATTTATGGCATTTAACAAAGCGTTCAGACAAAAGATAAAGATAATGAGTACTTGTCTTGTTTTATTTTCTTTACTATTTCTACTACTACCACCACTGCTACCACTTGATATTCCTAAATTGTTTCCTTGTATTAAAAAATGTGTATTGATCAATAAAGCTTTAGAATAAAAAAAAAAACACTGCCATGGTAACATACTACGGCAGATAATCTTTTAAAGCAAAGACCTTTACACATGTTTATATATTTACATATGAATATATATTAATATATAGATATTTGCAAGTTACTAGATGTTAGTTATTCGATTTTTTAAGCGTACGGAAACAACACCGAGGGTCAGTTTCAGTTTCCGCTTCACATCCGCTGCGTCACTGTGAAAATGGAGAAAACATCCGTCAGTGATCTTCGAGTGTGACTCCGCAAAAAGTTTGATGAAGTAGAAACACTCAATTTGTGTTTCAATCAAGAGTTACTGTAGTGCAGGGCGTTAAGATAAATATTTTATGTTACCAAATTTTATTTAATGTTATATAATATTGAATTGAGAAGTGCACTTTAGTGAGACCGGATCTTTGGAAGTCCAATGTCGCTAATGTGCTGAAAAAAAGAAGTTTGTCAGCGTAAAGAGAAACCTTCTCTAATGGTTAATTATCATTTTAAAATAATGAGTTAGTGTCTAAATAAGGACTATACGTCCAATGGTTAAAAAAGAATTACCTATCTCAAAATAATGACTCAACATCTAAAATACTTATATTTAAATAATTAAGTATTATCAAAAACCTGACATAACAAATTATGTATATGATATGAAGTCACAATTTTAAGATATAAAATTAAGTATTGTGGAAGTTTGTCATTATTTCACTCTTGATCAGAGCTACTGAGTCAAACTAAAGCAAGATGGCGACGTGTACAGACGTAGTGGCTCAAGGTTCTCCCTTTCAGTGCTCTTAACTCTCACATTTAACCACCCCAGACATCACATAAATGTGTACTACCACCATCGCTGCCACTGCTGCTGCAAAAAATGGTGCAATTCACTCCAGATGTTTTATTTATTCTGTTTATTTTCAAGGACTGCAATAAGGACTTCATCTTGTATACATATACATACATATATATATGTGTGTGTGTATGTATGTATATATATGTATATATATGTGTGTGTGTGTATGTATGTATGTATATATATGTGTATATATATATATATATATATATGTATGTATATATATGTACTATATATACTTATGATTTGGGGATAAGTAGATATTTATTTGACAGTCTCTCATAATGAACTTACAGGAAATTATTTTTATTATATTGGCAGAAAGCGGCTTCCATAATTCTTACTTCCGGTTGCGTCGCTGTTGAATATCAAGCAGGACTGTAGACACATACTTCCATTTCTAAAAGCAGAAATCGTCGGGTTGCTTAACTTCAATTAATCCAACAAACTTGTCTATTGCACCTTTTAATGGCTGCAGATTAGAAAATTGTTCTTTGATTGATTGATAACTATCTATATCTATAATCTAATATATATGTGTGTATATATATATATATATATATATATATGTATATATGTATGTATGTATAGTATATAATATACCCATCTACATTTTTATACTTTGTATATTGTTATGCACCGACATACCAAGGCAAATGGATGTGAAAACAATAACTCTGATTCTGATAGTTCTCATTTAAAACTCTAAGTGAAATATCAATTGTTTTGTTTGTTGTACAAGTTGAATAAAGAACATGATAATGTAAGCAAAGCATAAAAGTACTTCCTCTGCTGTTTTTTTCATGACACTGACACGCCTCAGATTTTTTTTTATTCTCAGTGAGGCCCTCTCCTGGTTAAACCAAGGGTTTTACTTGTAATCTCCTAATGCATGCTTTCTGCATCACTTTATGTACATATATTAAATATCATACATTAATATTTTACTGTACATATGGCTTTTCAGTAAATCCTTTTTATTTATTTGGAATGTTAAATCCCAAGCTAACACCTTTAAAATTCAAAAGAGTAGAATTCATTTCAATAGGAAATCCATAAAAGAAGCAACACTATAATGCCATATTTAAGTCATATTATTCTGATAAAGTTGAACAGAATTTTTCTATCTATTCAATGTCTATTCAATTATTCTCTCAGTTATGTTGAGTAAACACATGCTGTTGATCTTTTTGCTGTAGGAATGGTATGAGTGTGAACAGTGTAGTGTGAGCAGTCACAATCAAAATGCAGATTCTTCAACCAGTAAAATGTGTTTTTTTAAGCAAAACAAATAAATAAGTCACTTTATTCTCAGTCATAGCACTGTACAGTGAGTGTCTTTAAACATATGTAGCACTTTGTGATCATTTTAAATTACTGTGCTCAAACAATTCAACACTCATTAAGAATTACTGTCAGCGAACGTAATATTGTACAATCATACACTTTGTCAAATGAACACCACTTAAAAACAGCTTAACTTTGCCATGTTGAAAGGCTTTGACAAACTACTACAATCAACCTTTGAGAACAGCCTTTTGACCCTAAACTGTAATAAACAGGGACTAATCATAGTGCTACATATGCATAAAGTCAAGATTGTTCAGAAGAAGACTAAATATACACAATGTAAAAATCACTTTTTAACAGGTTTATCATTTATCATACAAAAGTCATACAGTATATACAATACACCTGTGTGCATATTGTCACTGGGTCTATTAACTGAATGATAGCTTAGTTCACAGAAAACACGTCAATGAAGTAGTTATTGCTGCATACTGTAGAGCTGAACTAATGCCAGAAAAAAATTGTAGTATGTTTGAAATCACCATTACTGACATATTATTGGTTTCTCTCCACATCCAATGAGTTCTTGATTGTTGAACTTAAGTTCATCCATCTGACTTTTTCAGGTCAGACTGTAAATGTTTCGTTCGGAGAACACGTCAGGAAAGAGCTGAAAGTCATTGTTAAAATTCCATTCTTTCCAAATGCACTGTCTGTTGTTGTGCCTGCAGGAACAAGAAAAAACATGTCATTCCTTTTGCACTGTACAACAATGTCCTCTCTGTCTGTCTCTCTCTGGTTTGTTATCTGCCTGCACAGAGCAGGGACCCTTTGCTGTAGGATAATCCAGACTTTGTTTAGGTAAACTTTTAAAGCTTTAATCAAAGCAGTCGCAAATCCACAAAAGAACAGGCAAATGCATTCATTTATAATGTCCTGGAAGGTTGTTATTAAAATACATCTATAGTTTTGTACAATTTTGTCAATATTTTGTCTATACAGACTTATTTATTCTAATTTTGTCAGTATTTTATACTGTTACTGATAACACTGTTGCTTTATATTGCATTTGTATTGACATTCTGTGCTGTGACTGATGTCAAGTTATTGTTTAAATTAAAATTTTACACATAAGAATGGAAGAGACTATAAGATACTGTGATGTTAGTAACTGATGTGACAACGTGTGTGCCTGATCCCCCTGCATAATGCAATGTATGTCTTTATTAATGGTAAATTAACATGGTCAGTTTGAAGCTCAGAAGCTTGGAAAGCAATTCATCTTAACGAATCATTTTCCACTGGTTATCAAATCTTACAGACAAAATCTAAATGAAACCAAATGCCATGTGGCTTAGTAACGGTAAAGGTAGAATGACTGTATCTGTGCAATAGTGTCTCACCAGTTATGAAAACAGGGTACCGGGCTGATATATTCTGGACCTGCAAACGGACCAAACACGTGAGATAGTCAGGCTGATCTCTTGACATGAGATCACACTCATGATAAGGCAACACCTCCAATATTCCAGCTTCTTGGCACCAATTCAGGAAGTTCTTCTTTTCTTTTGCCTCTGCACCCAACCTGGATATAGGAGGAACAAATATAATTTTCAGATGGTCATCAACATAAAGGCATTTATCTGCATCCCAGAATTTACAATTTAAGACAACAAAACATTAATCAGCTATTTTTCTTAATTTAAATGGGAACGTTCTTTTGCTTTTCCTTTTTGGAAATTCCTTTTTCACAGATATTACAGGGTTGTTACGTAAAATCATTTCCAAAATATCCCCAGCTGTGCTTAATAGGAGGCAGGTCTCTCATGCTACCAAGTGTATTCTAACAAGAATTTGGACTGGCACTGGCAAGCTTTATTGGCACTTCCAAGAATTGCTTTCTGCGACCACAAGTGTCAGATAAAGCTTGATTTACTAAATGGTTAAAATCTGTGACACTGCTTCTCATATAAAATTATTTGTATCTTTAGAAATAAATATATAAGTAAATATATTATACAGAAGTAAAAATTATAAAAAAGAGAACACATATGACCTGCTTTATAGAGAAGTAAGAAGTTTTCCTGTACATATTTTTATAAAAGTCAAAACTTACCTCGCAGTTTCTTTCAATCGTCGACTGTCTCTGTAGTGCAACATCCATTTCCACTTCCCCATTCTGCTTAGCTCTTGCAAGATGTCTGTCATTTTTTTCATGTCACCTTAAAAATCACATAAAGTCGACATCACGAGTTAAACTGAAATTAATTATAATGTGCTTACATGACAAGAACTCAAACAAGAATCAAAGTGAACATACAAACACTGAGGGACTCCAGTGCTGCTCTGTCAAGCATTATGAAACCACCCCTCATGAAGAGCTCCTGATGGGTGAGATTCACAACATCATCTGGTTCATCAATTCCAGCAAATTGAACCCTTGGAGAGTTTTTCAGCTTGAGCAAATGTGGGACCTGATATTGTAGAGGGCAAAATCATTAAATTATGATTACCTATTGCAAATGTCATGGTATTTTTCACCAGCTGATCAATTACCTTGCAAATGTGCTCTGCAATGTCTTCGTTCCTCAGGATGATGAGCAGCGATGAAGCACTGTCCTCACCAAGGAAGAACTCAGATGGCTGTACAGCATTATGACCCTCTGCTTCTAAGTGGGCCTTTTGAAAATCAAGGAGAAATTATTCAAACTATTTTAGCCCTTTTTCATTATCAAAATGTGCCTCTGAGGACATAATGAGGGATTGTCCATCCACTGCTGCAAAGCTTTGTTTATGACTGACATGATTTTTTTTTTCTGCAACATCAGACAAAACAGCACAGGGGCTTTCTCTGGCTAAATTCAAACTGCTTCAGCACCAAACTTGAGGTCTATCTCCGGAGTTGTCTGTTGTGATCTGATGTGACGTGAAACATTAATGCCTTCGTCCACAGGGACTGCCAAAATCAACATAGACTGAAATGCTTCGACACGCTGCTTTAAATTGATAAATAATGAACATATCATGTTTTTACATTGTCCTCATTTTAACAACATTTGAATAATAAATATGCCAACAAATGCAAATTATTTACAGGATATTCAACTATTGTTTCACCAGAATAAACTTGTCCT
>JAOXYL010000090.1:8661427-8675606 GCA_028564955.1 Terapon puta | reverse complement strand
ACACACACACACACACACACACACACACACACACACACATATATATATATATATATATATATATACACACACACACAGCAAAATCAAACTTGCAGGACACAACACATCATAGATTAGCAAGTACAATGCTAAATTTGGTCATGTTAACTTTCTCAAAGCACACATAGAAAAAAAAATCCTTTCAGTGTAAAAGGAAACGTCAGTTTTGTATTATGTTGTTTTCTACAAATGCTTATCAGCTAATAATTATATTATCTCCATCCATGTTAATCTAAGCTAGAAACCCAATAGAAATGTACAGATATTTAGCAAAAAAAAAGAAATGTGAGAATCTGTTTCATTTATTTAATCTAGCAGTGGTACATTTGAGTCTGTCTCTCTATACAGGCTTCATACAGTGGGCCTCAATTTAAGCATCACTCATGGGTCATAATCTATTTCAACACCTATTCAGGATTATAATCATATTTAAAGTCAAGTAAGGTTTCACATACACAGAACTTATCTTGATGTGTTGGTGCAAAATATATAAACACAGCAAGTAGACGTACGGAAAAATACAGGGGCGAAGCTAATACTTCAAGTATAAATAAAAAAATATAAAACAGACAATATTTTATTTTAATTCCCGATTATATTTACATATTTCTTTTAAATTATTATTCACAGGGTTTTTAACAACGTGACCAGTTATTTATTATTTGTTTTTGGGGATTTGTTAGCGGGAAGTCTTGCTGCTCAACTTGAACGTAGGACGCCTTTACGTCGCTGCCGCCTACATCTCCCAGAATTCCCTGTGCCTGTTTATTTGCGCTGAAGCTCTGCGGCTCTCTGCGGGGCACCCCGGCGCGTTTCGTAGCGATGCGGGCCTTTGAGTCTTTACTGTTCTGCCTCAAAATGAGCCACATGTGCGGCTGAATCTCGGTGGTTTGCGCTGAAGAAGACGGTTAACATGAAATGGAGATCACTCGGGCCAGGCCGTCCTTGTATGGAGAAATCGGTAAGAAGCTTAGACCCGGTGACCAACAGTAACCCATGACAACCGAGCGAGGCACTTATCGGCCGCGGTTTGAAGCCACATTAGCCGTCGTCATCTTTTATTAGCTCACATTTGAAGGGGGGTCGTCCCAGTCTGGGATGCGGTGCTCTGTTAAAGTTCAGTTTGAGTGCGTGGCAGCAAACCTTAAGCTCAGTGAAGTTAGTGAAGCCAGCAGACACCTGACCGTGACATCAGCACTGCAGACTGAACACTGCACTTTAAACTACAGCTCACATTATGCACTATGATGAAACATCCGCTTTGTGAGTGTGGCCAGTGGACACAATAACAGGCACCTCACAGTCCAGCAGTGGGGTGAAAATGGAGGAAGTATTCAGATATTTTACTTACGTAAAAGTACTACAACCACTCTAAGTAAAATCCCTGTATTGAACATATTAGGAGGAATATGTAGGTGTAATCAGGGATATGTATTGCAAAAAGAACTACTCAATGCAGGAGAATAGTGAGTGCCACACTATTATATGATAAATCAGTGGGTTATTGTGACTCATGCATTTAAATAAAGGCAGGATTTTACTATTGTTGCTCATTGAGGTGGAGCTCTTTTGTATCAGAGTGCAACTAATGATTATTTTCAGTCTGCAGGTTGATTGTTTGGTTTGCAAGTTTCACCTTCGCAACACAAAGTGGAATAACAAAATAAAATCACCATTAAACTATTCACTAAACTAATCTGATCTGTACAAATACTACTAATGTTACTCCTACTAAAACTAATGATAAGCATAAAAATAATAAGCTTTGTTTGTATTTAAGCTATTAAATAATGGAAGTTAAAAGTAAGTATAAAATTTCCCTCTGAAATAAAGTGGGGTAGAAATATGACAAGATGACAAGACAGGAAAATACTTTAAGTACAAGTACCTCAAATCTGTACTGTGAAGTATTTATATGGTTGATTTGATAATGTCTCCTGTGCCAGTAAATGCAGCTGATCACTGTGTTCTCAAAGTCTGAAAGGACGTTTTGTAAAACATGTAAAGCTTCCAGACTTGAAGGTGAAGTGCCTCGGTGGAAGGATTAAGACCTACTTTTTCTTTCTTGTTTTTAGGAGGAAGCTCACTGTGGTTCTTTCCAACATTTGTAGTTGAGGCTAAACAAAAAAGGAACAATAACTCCACTATGGTTGTGTGGTTGGAAAAAGAACAAAGTGAACTTGAACTTGAAGGGAGAACTTTTGTAATCATCACTAAGTCAACACTTCAGGAATGGAACGGCTCAGTCTTGTTTGGCTTTGTGTATTTGCAGCTCATGGGCTCGGGTTCTGGACGGACAGGTCAGCGGTGCACGAGGCCGCCGCACAGGGCCGGGCCCTCCAGCTGCAGCAGCTGATCGAGGCAGGCGCAGCAGTTAACATCGTGGCAGTCGACTCCATCACCCCCCTGCATGAGGCGTGCATACAGGGACAGACCCAGTGTGTCAGACTGCTGCTGGACGCTGGTGCACAGGTGAGATGGTGCAACAACGGAAATGCTTCACTGCAGCATCAAACTAAGTAGACGGCTCTCTTCTTCAGCGCGCCGTCGGCCGATTGGTGTATTTTGTTTACGGCTCTGTGCCCTACAGGTGGACGCTCGTAACATCGATGGCAGCACGCCGCTGTGTGACGCCTGTGCAGCCGGCAGCCTGGAGTGTGTGAAGCTGTTGTTGGAGTACGGAGCAACAGTTAATCCTCCGCTATTTACATTCTCGCCTCTTCATGAGGCTTGCATGGGAGGTGCGTGTTGTTTCGCAGCACACACAGCGTCACACAGGAATGTGTGGTGAGGTGGTGGGATATCTGTCCATCAATGTGTCTTTCCTTCATCAGTGAGATTAGAAATGGTTATCTTTCTGAAAATATCTAAATAAATGAGTGATCAAGGCAGGCTTCAAGTAGACTAACTTCATTTGTTCTTTCTAAATAGTGCTGGTAGAACATTTAGAAAATTTGACTCACGTTGCAACCAGCTGAAATCATCAGCCAACATTAGAATCCTCTGCAATTGCTCTATTTGAAAATTTCTCCCAGATGCAGGGACGAAGGAGCAGAACATGTAAAGTAGCACTGAATACTAACGCTCTTGACGATTGAGCTATTGATTATTGCTTAAAAGCATGTCAAGATGTAGCAATAAAACAAAAACCAGACGACACAATTACTGGCAGGCTGTGCTTGCTAAGGCGCTGGAGTACGCTTGTGTGACTGCAGTATTGATTTGACAAAGGAAGCAACTCGAAGTGAAACTCCAGCTAAAATGTATGCAAGCTCAAACAGCCTACGTACTCTGTGAAGAATGAGACAGCAAAAACTTTTACAGCCACCTATTGCTGAGGGGAAATGAGTGTTTGGACATTAGGGGTGGATTATCTTGGAGTGAGTTGTGAGATGTAGCTTTGTGTGACTCCTGGCCTCCTGGGATTTTTTCCCCAGACTTTAAAAAAAAAAAAAAGAAAAGAAAAACGAGACATTATCTTTCTTTCAACAGGTAATTCAGAGTGTGTTCAGCTCATGATCGATCAAGGAGCTTACATGGAGGCCCACGACTGCCACTACGGGACACCGCTTCACGTCGCCTGTGCACGGCAACACTTCGACTGCGCCAAAGTTCTCCTCAATGCAGGTGAGTTCCCATTTGTCCTGTGGACAAGTAAAATGTCAAAGTATTTCTGGGTCCACACCTCTATGAGGATGATGTAATATTTTATTTGTGTCAGTCCTGTTTGCATCTGTTTTATTCATAGGCAGCAGCATTCTTTGTGATTAGGTGTCTCATCTTATGTGACAGTACTAATATAAGACGAGGTTTATTTTTTATAAATCACCATATTCTCCCATTTTAATTGGTATTTACATGATTTAATGAATTGCGGTCATATCTGTTTTATCATTTAAGATGTATTGCAAAGAAGAAGCTCTGTTCTTTTACATGAAACTGCAAGTTAATAATTCACTCTAAAAGTAATCGGCTCTACATCAGATTGATTTATCTCAAGGCTTATCGGCAAGCCATGGAAATAGTTTTGTGTCTTCTCTATCTGTCGATTGATCTGGAAAACACTTTGTTGTGCAATTTAATTTCACACTGAGAGTCCAACTGCTGCATGCCTTTGAGATAGTTTACAGTCAGCAAATGGTATTCCTTCATGAAGTGGCATTTATAATTAATGCATTCCACAGACAAGAGAAATATCCCTCTCTTTCTTTCTCTCTTTCTTTCTCAAAGGGGCAAATGTGAACGCTGCCAAGCTACACGAGACGGCACTTCATCACGCAGCCAAAACAAAGAACCTAGATTTGATTGAGCTCCTTGTGGAATTTGGGGGGAACGTGAATGCCAGAGATAACCTGAACAAAAAACCAATCCACTACACCAGTATAGGATCCCCCTCTTATCTCTGCCTTGAGTTCTATGAGAGTAAGTGTATTTAAAGCGTGCATCCTGTCACTGTCATCTGAGAGCTACAGAAGTAACGTCATCTCTGTTGTTTTCTCTTCCTTAGATACCCCGCTCAGTCTGCAGCAGATCAGCAGGGTGGCTGTGAGAGTGGCGCTCGGCACAAGAGCGCGCGAGGTTGTTACAAAGCTGGACCTGCCCAGTCGCATCATAAGTTTTCTTTCTTACGCGCCACCTCCGGTCATTGAGATTTAACCACTCGTAAACGTGAAGTGCAGCTCTTAAAGTGTTAAATGTAGACCATTTCAGCTGGCTTCATGGTTCCCTCTCCGGAAAGCCACACAACAGGATGTTGAATTTGGCAGAAGCACAGTTCAGATGAAATTTCTCAACACTGCTAGACTAGTAGGATGCAGAGAGATTTCACAACTCAAAGATGAATAAAGAAATCCCCTTCAGGGAGCAGACAAACAGCCTTCATGTATGAACCATGAGTTTATCAAGATGTTCTGGCTAATCTTCTAGCAAACAGCTGCTTACTGAATCGCCCAGCAGACACTGAGCAACAGCAGCATCCAAATGAAATCATGTTTGTGAATGTCCAGCATTTACTTGCTTTTAGTTTATTCCATTCGTTTAGTTCAACTCTGCTGTGTCATGGACTCAATTGGTTTGAGGGTGGAGACTCGACCATACAAGCCTTTGTTAAGGCCAAAATACTTATAAGGACTGGCTATGAAAAGCTGTGCGCACCCAAAATAACCCACACTGGTGATATTAATTACTTTAGCTCATCAGACCTTCTTTCAGGACTGCAGGCATGTTCAGACTCCCCTGTTAGCTTTGTGAAGCTGTTATAGTGGCACGAACTACGCCTTTCTACTCTGCATGGAGTCATATGACTTCCAGCATAGTTTGCCACTCCTTCTACCTGAGCAGAGGTCAGGTCGGCCATAATAACTGAGCCAACAGCGTGTGGGTGTGTAGGGCCTTTTAACATTTCATTTCCTAGAAGCTTAAGCAAAACTACCAATTATTTCACTTGTTACTTGGAATCATTTGAGTCAGTGTTTAGAAGTAAAAAAGACAAGTATTGCTTAATGGAGCTTGAAATATATATCTATGAATTTGTTTGTCATGACCACTTAAATTTGATTTCATCATATCCTGTAATATTTTATTGGACCATAAAAGTGAATAAGTTAAAGGTTCATTTATTGGTTATTGTAAAAGAACAGGTTGCACAACTACACCTGAGTTGTAGTTCCCTTATGATAGGAACAAAATGTTTATATTGAAATGCAGAGGATGAGATGAAGATACTTTGTGGTCTGGTGGTACGACCGTGGATTAAGCAGGTGGCAGCAGGGTCAGCAGGCTTTTGCTAGGGTGGGTACTGTCTTTTAATCTTGTTTGTAATTTAATTATTAGGATTATATTACTGTATGTATTTGTATATATTGTGTAACTATTTATTTTTCCATGTAAATTTGTAAATAACACAGATGGTTCTACCTCTTATTAAACTGTAAATAAATAGAACACCACTGGACTATTTTAAAACCAGTTCCACTGTATTGTGTCTATTGTTACTGACCTTCAAGCATCTCTCACTGTCCTATCCATATAAATAATAAAGGGTCTAACCCACCAACAAATAATTATTAAAAAAAGTGATTGATAATTCAGTCCAGACAAAATTACATTGTGACCAAAACTAATGTAATGGTGCCAAAACCTAATGCCGCTGTTCATTGTGCAAGACTCAAGAGCTCCTCTGATTCATTCTCATAATTCATAGACATAATTGGAAACTGCCCCGCATCATTAGAAAAATGCATTTAAATGGTAAGACTAAATGTTTATCTTACACAATGACAATGGAAGTTTTTTTTAACAACAAACAAAAGATTACTGGGAACAAAGTTTAAGCAGCTTGCAATGATCAGTGGCCATAATACATTTTGAATATAAAGTAATAATGACATGAATTTATGTATAGTGTTGAGTTTGTCATCTCAATGACGAGATGATCAATTTAGTTTTCCCAAGTTTTATTCTCAGCTAACAGCAAAAGTATTAATAGAAAATGAGATTGTTCAAAGAGCTCTGGACCAGACTAAGTGCCCCTGACCAACAACACCTCTCAGCATGAGTTCACAAAGTCTGATGTTCTCTCTCTTTCCCTGGTCCAGGTTTTGTTACAATTACACAAGGACAAATGACGCAAATAATTGTATTTTTTTCGGATTGGGTGTCTCTCCATATCATGCAGTCTCCTCATGTCATCTGACTTCACACGCGTGATGACAGGCCACTCTGTTTGTGAAGAAAACAGACAACACACACACAAATGCCATACCCCCACACTACTCCTGCATTCTGGATCCCAGGATGTTCTTTGTTTGCATCATCTTAATAGATTGTGACTTATCAATCTCTCTTCCACATACAGCATGTACTATATACTTATTGATCACAATGTATAATATAATGAAGTTATTTAAAGGCATGCACACTAATCTAATATGGTTACATAAAGGTCATCACAAGGTCACTTAAAGGCTTTTGATTAAAAATGAGTATATTCCAACAATAGCCTACATTGCTAAGCAGTCTGTCTTGACAGTGAGTATATCACTGGTATCATCACATAATAGAGTTCAGACTTATTGTCTGTAACGGCCATCTGAATTCAGTTACTGCTTCAATCTCCTTAAGAAAGGCAAGTTTTCTGTACAGGTCTTACCAAACACTTTTAGTCCATCAAAACAGATTAATTTAAAGTAGGAAATCTGTAAATGTTTGGACAACACTGTACAAGCCTCACAGACATCTCCTTTTGCAAAGCAGTCAGTCACACACTGGACACTGAGAGTGGGCAGACGAAGATTAGCTTGACCCAAAATGAAAGATAACCACTGTCCATGTTGAGGTTATAACAGGAATGACCCTGGCTGCAGAGATACTAGGGAGTGAAGTGAAACCCACAGGAGATTAATGGGTAATCCACAGCTGCAACCTGAAAATGAAAATGACAAACAAAACACCCACAACGTGAGCAGATAATAAATGCAGAAAGACAAGTCTGAACATGAACCACTGCCACAGAGTCTGACAGGTACCAGATGAACAATGTCAAATTCATGAACAGGAATAGAGAGCAGATATGTAGTCATTCACAATGAAATCTTTAAGTACATAATCAGTGTAAAAAAAAAAAAATATATATACAATTCATCTGTCACATCTGACATCTTCTGTTTTCTCAGGAAGCCTCAGCCTGGTGTTTTACTGTTTGATTCCAGTATGTTTAGACATGGTAATAGTTAACTACTACTTGACTACTTGATAGACCAGCAGAAATAGATAACAGTCAGGGGTTGTCTGCCTTTACAATACATATTTTTATTTATATTTTATAGAACAAAATATATGAAAAAAAATGACAGAATTTTTTAGAGCAGGAATATTCCTGAAGGGTCAGAGGTTTTAAACAATAATTGAGGTTGAAAAAGATTTTGTCCCTGTTGTCAACTAGAGAATAAGAATATGTACAGGCAGCCAAACAAAGAGAACATCAGTTAAACCTTCATCAAGAAGAGTAAAAAGACTTTTAAGAGAGTTTTAACCAACTCAACAGCTGAGTGAACAAACAATCATCTGGTGACTTTTATTTCTAAAATCCTGACTTCCGCCCTGAGCTAGCAAAGACAGAGGAAAACGAGGCAGTAAAATTAAACAAATTTAACATAGTAACCACACGACAGGAAGTGCAGTCTGAACAAGGACAAACGACAAATGCATGTGATAACTTGACCCTGGTAAACGAGGATGTAAACGCTTATTGAGTGTTTCAGCGAACATTAAACAAGCTAACATCACCAGTCCGTCGTTACCAGGTCAGGTGTCACTTCCTGTTTAACCGGACTGACAACAACAACCTGTTCAGTAGTTCCTACTAGAGGTAAAAGTACAGCGCTAACGTAACAAACAAACAAACAAAAATCTTTAATGTATTTGAATGGCAATGTCAGACCAAAAAGAAAATAGAAAATAGGGAGGGTGTAGTCTCAGTTACAGTTAAATTCTAGCTACTTCCCTGAGTTCTTTGTCATGTGATCCCACCTGAATCACTGCTGCCCTATAAGCTCTGTTTACTGTTCACCTCGAGGGAGAGCAGGTGTTTTCAGGGCAACAAGAAAGCAAGAAATTCTTTTGCCCTTGGGGAACAGTTGAGTTCCTGTTGGTGACCATGTTGAATGGACGGAGGGGGAATGTATTGGGACGTGTTATAGAAGCATTGCATATAGGTATTGACAGCTGCAAACTGCACACATTTAAGCACAAAAATAGATTTTGAGGAAGCTTGTAAGGTTGTTTAGATACTGCTGGTATTGGTGGTTCACCAGGAGCTATAAATATGACAGCTTCAGCAGCTGTCACTGTGTAAGAGGCCTCTGTAGTCAAAAGCATGCAGCAGTTGTAGCAGGACCATGATGCAATGGTTGTACCTTTTACTTAGGAAAAAGTAGAAATACTACAAGAAATGCTTTGTTAAAAGAGAGAGTTCTCCATTCAAAATCTCACTTAGTTCATATTAATACCAAAATATACTAAATATGATAACATGCTGGTTGATATTTTTTACCCTGATCTTGTCAAAAAGGAACCTGACCCAGATATCTGTCAGTCTCTTTTTCTCAAAGAGCTATTCACACAGCAGGAAGTCATCATGACTGAAGTTTGTTCGACTCCAGAACTTCTTCTTTGTGCAGTTTCATATTTGGCTTGTCTGTGCTTTTATTTTGAACACATTTTGGTGTATTTCTTCTGCTTTAACAAGTCCCATGAACTTGAGAATGGCAAAGTACATTGACTTTTCTTATCTGGAGTGCTGGTATGTCAGTCAGGCACATCACACGTCAATGATCGATTTTACAGTGAGTACTACACCAGACAAAGACTTGCACAGCAGCATATGTCAGTTGTAGTTTACCTAAATGTAAATGCAGCTTTGCAGGCATGTAAAAGCAGCAGTTTATGCAAATCATTCCACAGACCCTTCCTCATTATTCAAATTCTTTCAGACTAAAACAACTAAGCAGAGGGCTCATTCACTAACAAGTCCCACTAAGGCGTCCTCAATGTTTGATTATAATAAGAAAAGGCATAAAGTGGAATGTGCTGCTGGACTGAAATAATTTTCTAGCGCATGTGATTTTATTCTGTGAGTTTCTAATATTTGAAGTATATCAAATGAATTCTCAACCTTTTTCTTTTCAGAGTTTACTGCATTCACAATAATATTCTGAACTGAAGAATTCCCAAAACTACTTTAAGCATAGATCATTTTTTGGTAGACTAAGTATGAAGGAGCACTTCAGAATTTCAGCCTCTGTTTGCCAGACAAATGTTGCAACACTTTGTTGAACAGCTCTGTCAACAGTAAAAGGAAGTTACTGAGACGGTCAGAGTACAGCAGAGAGGACGTTGGTTTAACGTAACATACAATGCCACAGTCAGTCACACTCTTGACTAGTTTGAAAAGGTACAGACTAAATGTTTTATTTTCTGCATTAACAGCATTTTACTGAAAACATCAAGATTCACTACATTTGCTTTTTTTTTCAAGAAATGTTTTTACCCTATTATATCCGTGGTCAGGACTCTTACTCATTATCTTTACTCTGATCTCAAACCCTTCTCACCCAACGGCTTCCTGCACAGATAGCTGAGGCCATCACAGCTTCTCAGTTTCTCGATCCCTTATCTTGGCACAAATAACACTTGCAACGGACAAAAACACACACATGATGCCTATAACACAGATGCACTGATATTCTGATTTTAAAAAAAAGTTTAAATGTGTCAACACTGGAATAAGTGATGAACCTACATTTCTAAAAAGTGGGGTGAAGTTGTTTTAACTTAGCTGGACATATAAAAACCTAATTCCACACACATTTTTCTGGTGTAAACAAATATATCAGTCACATGGTCACATGTCGCTTCTTTTTTTGTAAACTAATTACACTTCTTAAAGACTAAAAATTGATTTACATTTGGACGGAAATGATCGGAAAGGCTTTTTCAGTGGAGCTACAAAGATGAAAGCAATAGCAAACAAACAGTGGTTAAATGATAATTCACCAACAGACACGTCGGACCAAACAGAGCACATGTATTCAACATGAGCCTGTCTGAGAGGAACACTTTGTAAACCCCTGCGCGGGGTCAAATGTCTACACTCCAGTCTCCTTCCTCTTCAGCGAGCCTTGTAACTTCTGGTCCAGTCTGGTTTTGGAGAGCGTCTGAGGCCTGAGTTTAGGGGCAGAGACGGGCGGACAGTTCTCGTCTGTCTCTTCGTCATAGATGGTGGCTGAGATGGTGGAGGAGCGACGCTTGGCTCTGACTGTTTCTCCCTGCTGTGCGCTACGTGGAGCCCTCTGTTGTTGGGACATCGCAGCGCGCAGACAGTTGAGCCACTGCTGCTTGTGGTAGACATCGTTGACGTGCAGAGTGTGGGACTGGCCGTGGGATGGATCCAAGGAGCTCACGCGAAAGACGTTCTTAGCTGGAGGGACACAGACAGAAAAAAACATATGGATCTTCTAAAACAGAAAAGTCTAGGATACAAAAATCTGGTGTAATGGCACTTCCTTCATAGTTTTTTTTCCCCACATCATCAGGATTATGATGAACTATATACTGTTTATTTGAATTTCTCCACCATGACACACTGTTAATGACCACTTTGAGTGCAGCAAACTTCATGTCTTGTATTTGAACTAGTCTTAAGGATGTTGATTTGAATAAATGTCTGTCAAGTCATTATCTATTGTGGAGTGGTGTAACATAATGGTGATGAAAGCACTATGCATTTGTAGTATTACAAACTGGGTGTCTGTGGTGATTTACAGGGAAAATCGCAATCACAATGGCGGGTCCACCAGAGAGGATAAACTGTGCTGACACAGCAAATTGTATGTGAAGTGGTGTTTGGCCAGCAACACGACTCTAAATGGGTGACGATGTTGTTGTTCTGTTTTTGCATCTGCTGAATGTGTAACTAACCAACAATTTGTCTTACCAACATTATAAAGTCATCATATGTCAGTTTTTTGTTCACAGCTACAACCACGTGGCCATAAAAATCAATTAATACGGATGTAAATGTAAGTTAATGTAGGTTCGGTACAGAAGGACCTCAGTGAGACCATTCTTTCTTGTCTAATTGTTTGTACATTTTGTTTTTGCATTGTCTTACTGGAGAAAAATGTTCAAAGGCACTCTTGTCATGTCTTGTGATGCTGGTCACATTAGATTTCACTGAAACTACAGTGATGTGCATGTTATTCATAAAAGACCGTAAATACGTGGTGACTTAAGAGACTGTTGATGAAACTAGATGAAAAGGTAAACGATTCTGTGATTTGTTATGAACACAGAAAAAGAGTTTGTCTGGGTGACATGATGAGAAGGCAGAATTTAAACTATTCTGATGAACTCTTCACTGTGAATGGGATCCCTGAATTAAGACCCTGTATACATTAAATTACCTTTGAAGGTATCATCTTATTATGCACGTACAGTAAAGTTACAAAAAGTACATATGTGAAAAAAAAAACCTTCTCAAATACAAATTTTCATGTTCAGGATAAATGTGTATAAGATAAAGTGACACTGATGACTGATGTAATGTTTCTCTTCACTGTAAAGCAACCCACCTTTCTCTCCATTGGTGAAAGCCCCTCTGAAGGACCCCCCCATGCGGATCTCTCCATCCTGCAGGTCCTCTAGAGCCAGGTCCTGAACTGGGATGGGCTGCCGATACACCTGGAAGCAGCTCCTGTCGTTCCTTGTCACCGGCCGGGTCAGAACCAAGAGTTCGGAGAAGAGGAACACGTGTAGCCTCTGTGACGAAACATAATAATGAAGAATCACACAAGATAACAACACGCATGGTTAACTTTTAATAATAAGGAGAGCCATTCCTAATTCTTACCGATCCACTCTTGTTTCGTAGCTCTCCGTGACAGAGTAGTGTCTTACAGTTGTCAATGAGAGGATCACGCTGCTTATCATCCAGATACTCCAGTTTGTCGATATAATACTGGCATTCAGACTCCCCTTTTCTCATGTTGATATCAGACAGAACCTCCTGGATTATTGTGATCTAGATCAAAAAAGAAATTCTTATCAGTTGCCTATTTAACAGAGGATGCACAAGACTAAATAATCAGTGAAATAACAACCATGCTATTTATTGGATTCAGTGGTTAAATATAAGCGACAACATTGCGTGTCAGATGTGTAACGTGGATAACGTACAGCTCTCTCCAGAGTGGCAACATCTGGGTGGTCAGGTGGAGTGTGTCGGAGGATCTCTCGCAGCAGCAGTGGGTATTTCACTAGGCGTGAACGTGGGATGTCGAGGAAGCTCCAGAGGTCCAGCTTTCTGCTGAAGGGCGACTCAAGGCAGCGCTGCAGGAAGTCCTGGACCCGCTTGTCCTGCTTCTTCTGGTCGAGCAGCGCTTTGGCTGCAAGCTGGTTGCTGCAGTAGTCTTTGTAAGCGTTCAGACCAGGCAGCTGAGAAGATGCACAGTCTGTTATAATCTTTTTTTCGAGCTGGCACTGATCATATTTGAAGACGATGCACGTAAGGTGTGCTATCATACATACCCAGTCTATAACGATCTGTCCAATCTGAGCTACCGTTCCATCGGGACCAGTTCCCTCAGTCAGCTTCATCAATAAGTCTGCAGATAATAAAAGAAGGACACATGGTCAGAAACATTTGAATTAAACCAGCACACGTGCAACAGTGATTCACATGGTAACTTACCCTCATGTAAGGGGATGTATGCATCCAGGTCCCCAAATATGTGAGCCAGTTCCTCCTCTGTCATGATGGAAAGTTTCAGCATCGGATCATGGTACGCCTGAGTGTAAAGAAAAGCAGCAGTGTGAGCACAAAGGTATGTGTATTCCAACAACGACATTCCATTCTTCAAGTTTCTTGAGATAACTTAATAGAAAAAAAGTTTTAACCTTTCGTGCAAGTTGGAGATCTTCAATGAGATCCTGCTCCCCCCTGTAAAGCTCGTAAATTGCCTGGACACAGTGGGACAGAGGACAGTGGGATAAGTTACTCTTTCTGCCCTCTGCACTTTCAAGACAACTGCAACCAAGGCTTTAAAAGACTGAAGGGCAAAACCTCTTGTCTCTTGATTTCTTTGGTGGAGAACGTGCTCTTCTGATGGACGTCCAGTGTCTCTGACCACAGCATGCTGTTTCGCCGTTTGGTGGGAGTGGGACCTGCTGTCTTGCTGCCAGCTCTGAGGGACATCCCTGGCGACTTGGTATCACCACGTAATGACATAGACTGGGGAAAGAATAATTATAATTTCACAGTCAAACATTGTTCACATTCTATTCATTTCAGTTTCTATATGGAAAATTTGGAGAGTGAGGTTACAAAAATATGACATTCACCTGGATGGTCTGGCCAAAGCGCCGCACTGCTCCATTCTTTGAAGGAGATATTAAGTTGACGAGGGATGAAACTTTAGCCAGGGGTCGCACACGCTTGTTACTGGGTTCCTGAGAACCAAGATAACTTCATTAAGACTCCTTTTTAGTACCTGGACGGAAACTGTTTGCAGTACAAAGCAGGAAAGACTGCAGTGGAGTGCAAAACACAGTCCAGTAAGGTGAAAAACCAAATGTTAAATTT
>JAOXYL010000090.1:8587340-8615823 GCA_028564955.1 Terapon puta | reverse complement strand
GAGCAGACATTTGAATCCTAGTTTAGGTTTGAGACTTTCTCCTTAGCACAGATTAACTGAACACAGGCACTTCATGTTCAAGCAACAACAGGCTTTGCTTTATTACACATCCAAGCAACACGAGTGGTCCCACACTGCGACAAAGCCAAAGACAAAAGAATCGGTGCAGCGTTTCACTCAGCTGATGTCACGTTTGGTCTCCAGTGAGCGGAAGTGTACAAACTGACAGCTACAGCTAAATCTGAGGGGATTAAACTCCCACACGCCCGTGAATCTACAGAAGGATTTGGAGTTGTGGAAGGTGGAGCTGTCTGTGGTGAGAGTGATATTACTGTTGGTGAGGAGCAGCCGGGCTACAGCGCACCCTGCTGTTCACTTAGACGTCCTGCAGGTCCTTCTGGATGTCCCACAGCGTGTTGGCACTGGCCTGCAGCTGGGCCACCTCGTCTTCTGTCAGAGTCATGTTGATGACGCTGGACACGCCGCCGCTGTTCAGCACGCAGGGCAGACTCAGGTACACCTCGTCACTGATGCCATACATGCCCTGCAGAGTGTGAACCACAACCTTAGTGTCTGTATCAGAGTCTATCCATCTATTCATCTATTACTTTATAATGTTGTGATAATAGTGATGTCTTTTTATGTGCAGGCTGCTGAATGTGAACTGAAAAGAAATTTCACTGGCTGGTCATGAGGTCATCAAAGTGAAGGGAGTAAATTAAAGGTGTGTCACTGAGAGCTCAATCTGATTGAGCTTGAAAAACTGGACTTTGAGTTTATATTTAAAACATAAATTACTATTCCCTCTCAAAATTGAATTCTAATCAGCTTCAATCATGATCAGTTTTAAATGTTGGTTTGCTATTACAATTTAGACTGAAATACTTCAATATATGAGCATGTCTTTAGAAATAAAAAAAAGAACGTATACTCTAAAATCCTTACTTAAACTACTAATGTGAACTATACTAAACGGTTTCAGATTATGCTAAACGGCAGCTCAGCATTGGCAGATTGATTAATGTACAAACTGAAAATGTATAATGAATGCACAGCTTGGAGATGCCGTTTGTTTCATGCTGTGTCTGCCGGCCTTTACCTGCACCATGGTGGACACAGGGTGAATCCTGTTCATGTTCCTGATGAGGCTTTCTGTCAGGTCGGCTACACTCAGACCGATGGCCCAGTTGGTGTAACCCTTCAGTTTGATCACCTCGTAGGCACTGACACAGGAAAGGCGACAAAGAGTATCAGAGATGAGTTAATTTCAATGGTGATAAAGCAGATGAGACTTGCTAAAATTAAACAGATGAAACACTTTCATGACTGCTGCTTTAAGAGACACTGAGACAGAGAGATAGACAGGGTTGAATGCATAATTAAATTCATCTCTACTCATCGTTTATAAGACGATCTTACATTTTATTTTCATTCCAGCGCAACCCGCAACTATTTATGTGACAGGGGAGGTCAATGTTGTAAAATGACTTCAATTGTTATCACTTTGTGTCTGTTTTGATATGTGATAATTATCATATAAATAAGATTGTTGAAACTGATTTTTGGTGATTTATTTGCTTAAGGTTCTATAAATTAAAAGATAAAAATATGAGCAGCCCATGTGAACCCTAGCCTACCTGTCCACCACCATCTTGTGGGTTTCCTTCCAGTTCTCTTCGTCGCAGTCGGTGCCGATGTCCGGGTTTAACGTCTGCAGGTTGACTCCAGCCACATTTGTCCCGCTCCAGACCGGCACTGAGACACAAACCATCAACCACATACTTCACACGCCACACAGTCTATCATCAATAACATGCTGTGATCACGTCAGTTAAGAACTTCCTTCCTCACCACTGGTGTCTCCATGCTCTCCCAGGATCCAGCCGTTGAAGCTGGTGGCGTGGATTCCCAGTTTGTCGGCCATCAGGAAGCGGAAGCGCGCCGAGTCCAAGTTGGTGCCGCTGCCGATGACGCGGTGCTTGGGGAGGCCGCTCAGTTTCCAGGTTACATAGGTCAGCACATCAACTGTTGAAGAGCGTTGTTATTAGAAATACTGTGAATACCATATGTGTCCGCGTGGGAGGTAAAAAGACGATGTGTGAACGTACCTGGGTTGGAAACCACGATGATGATGCAGTCGGGGCTGTATCTGACGATCTGTGGGACAATGTGCTTAAAGATGTTGACGTTTCTCTGGACGAGGTTGAGTCGGCTCTCTCCCTCCTGCTGACGGACTCCAGCTGTCACCACAACGATGCGCGAGTTTGCTGTCACGGAGTAGTCTGACAAGCGAGGAGGAAGAGAAGGTTTGTCATCATGGTTGAAGAGTCTCTGTCCTCACTTTCACAGGCCTGTCAAAACTCAGGTACTGGTCAAAGAAACTGGACTATTCTTAATGCCAACAGGGACAAAATCGTCATGATGCTTGCCCAGAGATATTAGACCTGAACCGTGTTCATCAAACTAGGACTGAGTTTTTCTGCAAGTATAGACTTGCCTTTATCTGCCACTATTTTGGGCGTTTTGAGGAAGAGGCTGCCGTGCTGCAGATCCATCATCTCTCCTTTCAGCTTGTCCTCCATCACATCCACCAGGGCCAGTTCGTCAACCAGCTCCTGCACACATTAGGGAAGTTCACAGCAGCCCACAAAGCACCTCTTCCCCTCATTGCACGCTCTTCTAGTAACATGCCTGTTTTTACAGATGGGACTACCTTAAGTTAAAACAGACTAAATGTAAACCTGGCCTTTTTTTGTAGTAAGCACATCCTACATACCTTTCTGTACATTCTCTCATAAGTCTTATATACAGAGCATAAACTATGTCTAATGCTTGAAATAACTTCAGATGATGCAATCTCACAACTTTCTCAGTCCAGATAAAGCAAGATGTGCATATCATATATATTATAAATCCAGTGAACCACTTCAGTAGAAAGTTGTTGTAGATTTTCTCTTTTGAGGAGAAATCAGTCTTTCTGTCATTGCCACTGCACTTTTTTCAAGGACGTTGAAGGGACAGCAGCCAGATCAGACACCAAGAGATCAGTAATCCGGAGTCGCTCTAGCAGGATTCTGGGTATTACCCCATCCTGTGACACCAGCAGGCATGAAGCTAATCTGAACAAAAGGCAAACCCCGTGGGGCTCTTACCCTGAGTAGGATGCTGACAGCACAGGCCATGCCAACCTGGCCCACGCCCACAACCGTCACTTTATTCCTGGGGGGCTCAGGTGGACCACTGAACAGGGGAGTGAGCAGCTTTTGCAGGATTGAGGCCATTCTCAGTGCTGGAGGGAGGGTAAAATAATGGAAGGGGTCAGGAGACAAACACCATACACAGACACAGCTGCAGGAAACATCCAGAGAGTTAGCTGCATGCTCAAACTTCATAAATACTGCATCAGGCCCCCGCGTTTTATATTCTGAGTGTGGTGGGATTATAAATTAAGCCTGACATTTGTCGGAGCAGCACTTATGGAGGCACGACTTCTGCGACATTTAAATCCATTACAAGAAGAAAAAAAACAAAAAGATAACACAGAGTTCACCTTGAAAAGACACGCACACAAACACAAGGAAGCAGCAGCAATACTTGCATTTTTCCGCGATGCTCCGAGCTGCGAGGTATAAATACCACCATGTAATCAGCATGACAGACTGAATGCAGACCGGAGGTGTGTTCTCACAGAGCTGCGTAGCCCCTGCATCCAACAACACCTTCCCACCGTGTCACTGTTTGTGCAGTCCAGACAGGCAGGTATCCGGTCAGCTGCAGCAGTAGCACAGAGCACATGTGACTCTGGAGCCGGCTCCTCTTCCTCCACCCTCCTCCCCAAATGGAGGACGGAGCACTATAATCGGATGCCAAACTTGACTGACTGACTGCAGACTGTTAAAGGAGTTATTGTAATCCCTTAACACTGCCTCCATCTGCTGCTCCTGAACTGCAGACGAACATTAAGCTTGTAACTAATGGGATACCTCTGAAGAACAATAACAAATCACTTCTATTATATATAGTGTCAGAATTACATTACACGTACACAGTCTTAGAGTATGATGCATTATCCAATATGGCAGTTATGATATTGCCACTGTTAAATAATAATAGGCAGAAGTCTCCAGAGTAAATTATGTACAATCCAGTTGCCACGGACTTTTCATCTGGGAGTTGTTTTTACTTCATTGTGCAGATTATATACTGACATAAATATTCCGTTATAGTGTTCCTCAGACTATTGTCTGTGCAAGAAATTTGAAATTAAATTAGATTATACTACAGGATGTTGATAACCCATGAAATAAATCATGTTGTTGTGAAACCAGGACCTCTTCAGAAATGAATCATCTCTGATTATTTTCCATCTCTGAAGGAAGACGAAGCCCCATTGAGAGTGTGTTGGTGAGCTGCCCATTCATTTATCCCCAAGTGAAACTGGATTACCAATAGAAAGCATGTAAACACGAGCGGTTAATGAGGTGGCTTAGCCTGCAAGGTCACAAGGGGGACAGCAGGTTTCCGGACTTTTAATTACACAGAACATGGCAGGTGTCTCGATGACAAAGGGACCAAAGTATCTTCAGAGCACTGCCTTCTTATGCCAAAAAATATTCACCAGACAGCCGTGAGGTGACCTGTTGGATGTTTGTGAGTGACTGAGAGAGGTTAGGTCACCCTTGAACTTGAATACTATGAGTGGAGACAACAGACCACACATGAAGCATTAAGCAAAACTGTCCATCTCAGTATGACGGCTCTACTGTAGGGATGATATACTGTGTGAAACATTTAACTTAATTATATTTTTTCTACATGTAATAACACGTAATAACATCCATGGCACTGACATGGGTAACTTGGTGAGCCACAAGGTTCCAGTTAAAGCTACATTTTGGGAAGCAAGCCAACGATCCCTCAAGGGAAGCGGCGTTTCCCAAAAAACTATAACTTAACTTATTGTCTTGTCTTGTGTATCCGGAGATTAACCATTTAAACACACAAATATACATAAATAAATAAACCAATAAATAAACAACTGTATGTAGACTCTCCTATGTGACTGGTTGCTAAATATATTTTGTTTCTAATTCCACTGAGTCTGAAACCAAAACATGAAATCTGCATGAGGGGCACAGAGAGCATAAAGAGCAGAACAGATTCAAAACAAATTCAACTGCTCCGGACGCCACAACTTTCCCCACAGTTTGAGAAACTGCAGAGAAATCATAACCGCTGACAAAATCCAACCAAATCTAGTCCAGATCTCTCTGCCTCCAGCAGATAGTTAAAACTTCCACATTAACAATGAAAATCATGGCTGTTCACCTGTTGGTCGAGTTACCTTGAGTGTAAATTCACGTCCTCTTGTTGTACTCTGTGCTTGCTCCTCTTCCTGCTGTTCGGTAAGGCTGCAGCCTTCTGGATTTAATTGACTAAGCCTCTCCATCCCCTACAAAGTCTCAGTTTGGCACTCCAAGGGTCACCTCCGTCAGCAGGTACAACCCTCACCTATCGTGACACAATATTTACTGTTAAATAATAAAGAAAAAGAGTAAAAAATGCTTCCACCATAACATTGAGAATGTTAGTTACACAAATCACATTTATGATTAGCTGTGGCTTTTGTGAAACCTCATGTAAAGATTAGGCAGATTTTTTGTACTTCATCTGGAGTTGTTGCTTTGTAGTTTGTCTGTACTGATGAAGGGCCAGTGAACGGGTGCTGCAGTGTTTTGACTGAGCTGCCTGTGAAAATGACTCCAGCACCTCCAGCAGAGGAGCCAGCGAGCGGCTCCAGAAGAGATGTGTTTCTGGACATTCAGGCAGCGTTACCACAGAAAAACAAGTTTCAGTCATTTTCTTCCTCTTTGGATCTGACAGTCTTGATAATACTGACTGCTGAGCTGCACTTCTTAGTCAAGTACAGACACCACGGAGCCAGCAGATGGAGACACAGTCTCAGAGTAAGACCAATGTAAAGAAAAGTGATTGGAAAAGCCCTCTCCGTAATATAGCACATTATTAGTATTTTAAAAGCAAAAGTATGATTTTGTATCAGACTGCAACTAATGATTATTTTCATTATGGATGATTCTGATGTTCATTTTCTCTTAAGCCTCTTGATATGAAAACAGTGAAACCAACCCAACAGCATAAAAATCTCAGAATTCTTCAAAATAAAAAATAAAAAGAAGCAAATCATCACATTTATGAAGCTGGAACCATGAGATGTTTTTTTTTTACTTACTTAAGCCTTTATCAAAACAGTTTCTGCTAATCAGCTTAATTAATAATGTCAGCCATTAGGTGATTAATTAAGTTAATTAGCAGCTGTAGTTGTGAATACTACTGGGTAGTTTTCAAAGTTAAACTAAACTTAAGGTTTTAAAAGCTCTTCATATGTTTTGTGAGCAAAACCTTTCATTTCTAAAGTTACCAGTGGTTTCAAATAATTGTAGTAAAGTAAAAATTACTTTCTTAAATGTTGTGGGGAAGAAAGCATTAAGTAAACTTATTTGGGGAATAATGTTTAAGTATAATAAGGAAAATGTATTTGATGCATTTAAGTAATAAATATCCTCTGAGACTTTGAAAAATAATTACATTATTACTCAATATAAAAGCAGGATTTTACTGTTGAAGCTGGATGAATGGGAAGCAGGATGTAAAAATCCTAAATAGAATGAGTGTCTCAGAGAAAAGTGATTAGTAGGGATATGTAAGTGTCACAATAAACTGATTTCCATTACAGGTGCTGACAACACTACAGAAGACAAATGAGTGTGGTAACAACCAGGTTTATTTTATGATATACTGCCTACATTATCATAAATAAAGAGATTAAAAATCCTTACCCACATAACCCCTGTCGTTTCTGTCCATTGTGGGAGAGCTGCCTGGTAATGAATCACTTGTGTTAAATCAGCAAGGTTCAGATTAAGATACAGTATCACTTACATGTTTTACATATTGCTTTCAAACGTTACCTTAAAATGTGCTATAAAAAGTTGAACACGCCACTTTAGAAAAATATCAAAATAGAAACAAAGATGCCCCAGAAATCCTCCCACCCCTTAACATCACCTCCAATGAACGCATCCTCGCTCCCAGCGGATAAACAACCCCTTTCAGAGTAACCTACAGTGTAATAATCGTGGTAATTTGCACAGGCAGAAGTAGTCAAGAGATTTGAAGAGAATAAATTGAATAACAGTCCCAGAAGTGTTAACTTTCTCCATGTGTTTTCTTTGCAGATCTGCCATGTCTGGACACAGGCAGTCAGTGAGGTGGGCTATGTGGGTGCACTCTAACAGCCAATCCTGCACGTAGGACTGAAGGATCAGAAATCCAATTGAAAAAAAAAAAACATAAACAGAACAAAATAAAAAGCACAACTGAGCACTAAAACCCAAAACATGTGAACACAAATGGGCACACCGGCAGGGCTGTAAAATTAATAAGTCTATGATCAATGGCTGCGCCTTTTGTTTCCTTAAGTAACTGTCAAATAAGTGGTACATAATTAATACTAACAGGCTGGTATTTAGATTTTTGCATGTAAACTGATGAAGATTTTGATAAAGGTCCAAAAATACAGTAAATCTTCCTTAATCCACTGACAGTAAAAATCATGATAACAATACAGAGTGGCCAGAATTATCATTTCAGTTATAATCATAGAGCCTCATGTGCAGTGGTTCAAAAAGTGATCAGCCACTGAACAGTAACAAAAAAAAAGTCTTTATATGTCAGCCTGAACATGGGCGGATTTTCCTCATGCAGTGAAATGACTTGATCACACCATGTGTCTCCTCCCAGCACGAACCACATTAGAAAATTTGAGCTAAATTGACCTGAGCACCATAGAAATAATGAATCACTCTATCTAACTCTATAGCTACAGAGCAAATTTTGAAATTCATAGAGAAACACATGTAGACATTCTGGTATTAGTAACAGCACTGCTTTGTGCTTTAAAACGGGAGGGCACTAAGTGTTAACAGTGTCCAGGCACTTCACCATCAGAAAAACACCTGGCACAGAAAGTTAGAAACTACAGTAGGACCTTCAAAAACTACAACCATGCATGGATAAACTGGCCTCTCCATCCTGCGCGCGTTTCTACACACAAGGGTTAAATACACACAAAGACACGAACAATTCACAGATTTAAAATCAACATTAAAATGAGTCTTTTCTGACTGCCACAAAACATTGTTATCCAGAAGCTACAGTTTCCTCTTGTGGTTGGAGGAAAGTTGGAGTCTGGAGAGGAGAAAGTTCATCGTTCCAATTTAATCAGTGTCTTTTGTTGTCCAGCCATGTAGGTAACAGGAAGAGGTGAGCCAAGTTTACTGCTTGAGTTGTGGTGTGCTGTGGCAGGCGGCAGGGAGGTGGCGTGGGCATGGCGAGAAATTGCTGAGGGTCTTTAATTGGCGGGGCTCTCCGTGGTGCCGCTGCTGCCGATGCCCAGGTAGGTGGCCGCGTTGTTCGCGACACCCTGAAGGGGGACAACTACGCTGTCCAGGAGGCCTTTGAGGGTGTTGACTTGTTCGGCGTCCAGGTTCTGGTAGGCGTAGTAGAGGGAACCGACCACCACGGCGAGGAGCAGGAGCTTGAGCAACAGGGACAAGAGGCCTCGTCGGGCTGGCGGTTTGCTTGAGGAGACGCTGCTTCCTGCTCTGGAGAAAGACTCCGAGTAAGAGCGGCTCTCGGTGTGGGTGCTGTGCTGCACGCGGGACTCGTCCAGCCAGTAGTCACTTGGTTTTAGCGGCCGACCAGCAGCGCCTCGGATCGGACGCCTGCAGGTTGCACTGATCAGGGAGACAACGAAATCAAACTTAAAGCAAAGTACGCACACAAAACACTTGTTGAACTTTTAGCTGCACGGTCTTCTTATGTACATTAAGTATGCCCGGCTATCAAAGAGATAGCTGGCACATCTGATGCCAAAGACCAATCCAGAAGGAGCAGGAAGAAGGAAACGCAGTTGAAAACTCTGAGAAAAAAAGCTATTAAGTAGACCCTGATTCACCTTTTTTACTCAAACTTAGATTCGCAAATAGGTTCTCTCTTGTTCAACTTCCAGACTAAAAGTCTGGTGCTTGGTTTGTGTGCTTGACTGTTAAGTGTTCATCTCACAGCCTGAAAGGTCATGAAAAGCTGTTACCTGATGCCTGTCGGTGTGCTTATTTCATTGGCAAGGATGTCTTCGACAACACTCTCGCTGGCTTTCTTGGGGGTTTCTTCAATAACAGTTTCTTCCACCACCTGTAGGTGTAACATGAAAACATGTTTGTACAAACTTGAAAAACTTTTTAAGGTTGAGGTTGAGGTTGGAAATGGCTAAATGTGCCTCACCTTGGTCTGTCGCCTGCTGCTGGTTCTGACGGTAACTGGAGCTTTCCCTCTGCTCCGCACGGGCTTCTCTACCACAGGAACAGGTTCTGGTTCAGGGGCAGCAATCTCCTCTGGAAAACATACATAATGTAAAAAAACATACACATGCGTATTTGTCCAACATTCAGTCAGGAACCTCATGTGTGAAACATACATACAAAGATACTTTGTAATCTCACAATGTATTAAAATCCAATGACACATTCAGGCCGTATTGTTGGTCTTTAAGGGTGAAGTGGAATTTAAAAAAATTCAGTATGTGGTGAGCTCACCATCTTCCTTGTCACTGTACTGATCGGAGTTCGTGTTGCCATTCTGGTTACTGTCTGCTTTGGGAAGAGTTGTGACTTCTGTAGGAGCTTCAGGCTCAGCTGGAGGCTGGTCCAAAAGCTTCTGCAGCTTCTTCTCATACACCTTACGGGTGGAGGCTGAAGGATGAGAATAAGTCACACATGACACACAGTATTTTGACTTGAATGAATAATAATGTGCACATCTTTCTAATGTAATGTGTTTAACATTATTTTATCACACACAGAAAAGCTTTAGGGTTCAAACTTTATACATAAATAGGCTGGGCTGTAATAGATTGGCTCATATCAGCATTTAGCATATATAGTAATTTCGGTGTATGTGCTGGTCAGTAAGTAGCAGAAATTTACAGGGATAAAGTGCCAAATATGTGCTTGAGATATTTCAGAAATTCTGTCAATTTTCAATTAAGATGGTATTATCATTAAAAAGAGAATAATAATCATAAGAGTATAATAAATGTTTTACCCATTAACAACACACTTTTTGTATTAACTGATATATTGAGATAAGATTTTAATGTGTTGTTTAGATTATGATAAAAAATTGTATCTTCAATGCGAAGAAAAAAACATAAATTCTCTTTTCTATGAAAGAGTATGTTTTTTTTTTATTTGCAAAATGAATGAATAACACAGATGAATGATCTGAACAAGTTTAAGCACACGAGTCAGAGTCTGCCCTCACCAACAATGGGTCCAGTGTCCACACCGTGTTTTGCCAGCTGTTCTTTCAAATCTTCATCAGACAGCTCCGTCACCTCCACTTCCTCCGTGCGAGGCTTGTCTGTCTTTCTGGTCGCTTTCTGCAACAAGGTTAAAAACAAAAACACACATCAAGTCACGATCACACACACACGCTGCTCCATCAATGAATCAATGAACGCAGCATCACATCATGGAGCATCACAACCTCCACAGGCCCCCCGCCCCCCACCAAAAAAATAAGATAAAAGATGAATTTTGGAGGAAGCTCACTCTTCCAGATCGGCTCTTGTTGGACACCACGGGGGCGGGCAGCTCCTCGTCGCTGGAGAAAGTGTCTGCAGGCGGACTCTTCTTGTTGTTGAGCACGGTGAGCTTCTTCAGGTACAGCTGCACGTACACTTCTTTCTTGTGCTCGCCGCTGGGAAGAGCCACATTGTTCGCCGTGAGCTCACTCTTCAGCTTATCCTTCGTGAGTACCGACGGGTCTTCGAGGAATTCAGCCATGTTCAGCTTTTTATCTCCAAGTATCTATCACCTCTCTCCCTCTCTCTGCCCCTCGGTCGTCTTTGCAGCTTGCGGAACAACAACAACAACAAGAAGCGGCGGGAGAGAAACGCGACTGGCGCCTTTACCCCGCTGCAAACAGCTAGCAGGAAACAAGCGGTTCGTCTGGGAAAAAGCCAATTTTATCGTCTTAGCCCGGCAGGTAAAACACTCACATGCAGATACAATTTTTTGAAGTCGGATACCGGCGTGTGCTACAACTTCGGCCGACGTAAAAGATGAAATTGTCCGGCGTGAAGTGCGGCTGAATTAGCTTAGCTTCAACCCGGCGCACTTGCTTCTGTCCGTCCGCGGTCGCGACAAGGGGCCAAAACAAACAAGCGGCTCCGCTATTGGTCGGGAGGCCGCAGCAAGCTCGCCGCTGATTGGCCCGCTATGAATGGAAAGCTCGCCACAAAGAAACCGCAGGCCGTGTGTGTTTTTAGATGAAGGCTTTGCATAAATCCCGCAGACGATATTTACTCTGTTGCTTTAGTTTACTCACCCTGTCGACTTAATTATTTGCGAGCAGCGGATAAATTCGGGTTTAAATGATTAATTTGAGCCGTCCTGAGTGATGGGAGAACAATGTTTAATGGCGGTTCAATGGCTGCTGGCTGTGCTTAAACAGTTTCACTATGTTCAGCATGGTTTGTTTGCACGAATTAATGGTTAATAAAACTAACAACCATAATAACTACAGTGTCATCAGTGGTTTTCATGTTACATAATGTGTCAGTGAGTGCACCGTAAGCCATTTAGGTGAGATCTGCCTCTATAACAGAAGAGGGCAGCATGAGCCACATTATTCATCAGAAACATGGATCAGCCCTATTAGAGGTTTATATATGAGGTCAGTATCAAGCCAGCAGGTTATATAGCATGGGACAGTGGAAATAGTAAGGTATTGAGAGCGTTTAGTTAAAGTTAAAGTGGTAATACCACAATGTAGAAATACTTTGTGAGAAGTAAAAGTCCTGCATTCAAGATTTTACTCAAATAAGAGCACACGAAGTTTGGGCATTTAATTGCACTTAAAGCAGAAGTAGGTGATTATTTGAATTTGCAATTTGTCATCACGTCCTGACTTTTCCTGATGTACCTGCTGCCTTTAAGGCCATTTAACAAGGATCCACCACCCCCAGGTTAAAAACAACCAATCAGAGTGTCTGACAGGGCGCCGACAGCTGCTCCTGAAGAGGCTTCACTCACTTGGAGCAAACATAACGGTGGGTAAAACAGCAACGAATCAAGCTATGACAAAACAACAGTTCGCACAGAAGTTATGAAGAAAATTCTGAGTTAAAAAGGAAGACCTATACCGACAGACAGTGCAAATGAGATATAGAACAGATATATAAAAAATAAATAAAATTAGCAAATTGTAATCCTACCGACTGGTGCTTTAAAGTACAAAAAGTAAAAATACTCATTATGCAGACTGTCCCATTTCAGAATTATGTGATATATTATTAAGTTAAAATTATTGAGCGTTAAAGTGTTTGTAAATTTAATATTGGCTAATATACTGCAGAGTAATTTTCACCAAGGGATCAATAATCTCTAATCTTAATTTCAAATAACACAGCATACTTGGTCTACTGAGTACAATATTTCCCCCTGAATTGTAGTTCACCAGAAGTATGAAGTAGCAGAAAATGGAAATGGTCAAGTACAATGTTGAGGTATCTGCACTTTTCTTATGTACAGCACTTGAGAAAATGAGTTTCCATTACTGCCATGAAAGTTCTAAAGTTATTTTTGAAGAAGGAAATGGAAGTGAGGGGGAAAGAAGAGATAGAAGAATAAATCTACTGAACAAAATGTTTGTTTATCGAGAGAAAGAAGCTGAAAAAACTGAGTGGTTTTGATGTCTTTTTTTTTTTTACATAGATCTGCTCTGATTTTGGGTGAAGCAGTGTTGAGGAGCAAAAACAGCTTCAGACTACGATATCCATTAATTTTCAACCTTGTTAATAAAAGTTTAGAGAAATTAGAAAATCTAAAATGTCAGAGAAAAAGGACACAATGACTGTTTTCTTCTCCAATGTTTTCATACATAATAAACAGAACACCTTTGAGTTTTATACCTTTTTTGAACAAAACAAGACACTTAAATATGTCAACTGGGAAACTGTGATGGGCATTTTTATAGTCGTCCTATATTCACACTCACATATTCACCATTTAGTTTCATACTGAAATATGAAACATGGGAAAAAATTCAGAGGTATGGACCAGGCACAATGTTCACTTTATTTTGATACTGTATAGACTAAATGATTAATTGAAACAACACGCTCACAGATGAATCAGTATTGGAAATAATCATAAGTTTCTGCTATTACATACTTATACACAGACATGGCAGTGTTTGACCACCACCTGTCTGTCTTCGGTCTCTAACACCGTGGTGAGGACCCCCCACTCCCCATCCTGCCGTGGGGACAGTGGTTTGAGGTGGCACTGTGTGGCTCCCCACCTGTCCTTCAGACCTACCTCTCTGGGGCTTTCTGGGATGCTGCTGCAGAAACCAAGCAATTGATCCCCACCTCAGCTCCAAACCACACTAAAACACAGCACTTCAAGTATAGTTCAGCTTTTCCGTCGTGCATTTGCCAGTAGAGTGTAGGCATAAAAAATGTTGAGCCCTTGAGAAACACCTCTTAAGCTTTCTTTGTATGTAATTTATACAGAAAATAAGGTATAGGCCAAGAATCATAGAGAGTTCCTCTTTAAGCATAACAGTCATGGCCTCTGAAAAATGATCAAAGCCTGCTCTTTAATCGTCAACATTCACATTTTCAGAATGAGTTCGTTTAAAATGGACCTGCTCCACCTGACGTTGAACAGTATAATTGACATTTCTTGACAGATGATTGTAAAATAAATCCAGAAAATAAATGAAACTATCAATTTGTGGGAAAATAAAGGTCTGAGTGTAGTTTCTTTAAGAAAGCTATACTGACAATTGAATTATTAAATGGTATATGGAGTTTGGGGAAGATGGCACTTCTAAAATGAACACAAACTCAAATGCCCATATCCTAAAAGTGGATTTCTGATCACTTGGAAAAATGTTGAATGCAAACTCCTCAGTTGAGTTTTTCTTGGATTTTAAACATTTCTAAATCCCAATTGAGCCAACCACAGAAGTAGCTTAGGAAAAGTCAACCTTTACCACCCAGAGCATGTCTGATCCAATTCCACTGACACAACAAAACACATGCTCGTAAAATTAATCAAGGGGATGAAATCTCAGCACAACGTATGATCACAGCCCTGTCACCTCATGGGCATATTTCCATTGTCAGCTATACATATATATTTTCTAAACATTTATTTTGTTTTAAATAAACAAATCTACACTTAATATTTCAACTTTACCAGAGCATTTTGTTGTACCATTAAACAGTAAAAAAAAGGTTAGTTTTCCTGAACTAATCTATCACAACAATCTCTAATCCTCAGAGGATGTTGGTATTCAGTGCCAAACTAATTAAGATCAAGTCCTGGGCAGTTTCCTGTGCAAGGAGGGTAGGATGCGGGCAGCAGGAGAAGTGTATTTCACAGGAGCTGAGATTTGTGTGTCCTGGCCTAGGAACAGCCATCGAGTAGTGTTCACACAGTATATTTTCATCTGTTGACAATCCAAACTCCACTTTTAGGACACATACTTGGTTGTAGACATTTCTGTCAGAAGGAAAAATGAGACTCCCTCTCTGGCCCTTGTTGATGCCCATTTGGATGCTTGCCTGTTTGTATCGTAAGTATCCCTCCATATATTTGCATTACTATTATGATTCGGGCTTTTCCCGTTTTATTTGGCCATTGGGTGCAGACGCACACTTGCTCATGTCCTCACTGAACTTAGGCAAACATTACTGTGTGTGAACCTTCATGTAGTGAATGAAGAATCTCAATGAAGTCTCCACTGAGGCACTCTTTGGATGCCGTGTTGGATCATTAGGGGGAAAACTTAATGTAGGCAATCCATCTGCTCAAAATGTGATGCACTGACAGAAAGGGATCGAGACAAATTGGATCTCTTAGAGCCACCCAAAGTGCCTCTCTTGCCCTAGTTGGTGACCCCTGCAAATGCACTACAGAGGAGCTTCACTGATGTAGATTCACAACTGAGGAAATCTAATTAATGCTACTATGAGCAGTATTTTATTATAGACAATGGATCAAATGATGAATGAATGAACTTATAATGTGAATAAGGTGGATCAAAATGATGAACCTACAAAGAATTATTACTCAATTGTAGTTCCCCTCACCTCTGCTGAGCATTTTAATGTCTTTCAGCTTATTGTTTCGGTATTATTGCTTGAAACTCTTCTCTTTTGCTTTGCTCTCACTTCTCCCATTGTATCATTTTTAGCTGCAAAAGGCTAAAAATTTTCAAAAAGGCTTAAAGATTTCAAAAGCCGCATTTTTGATTTAACTCATAGCTAGACCCTTTTTTTTGGCTTGACACGGTTGAACCGAATGGCCGGTGGCTCGCGACTAAAAGAGAGGGCAACCTCACACAGGTGACTGCCAGACTCCTAAGTTAACAGGAAAGAAATATTTCCGTGCTTAACTTGGCTGAAGCTCCCAGCAGACCTGCTTCTGCTTAGTTTTTTCTGTCCACATGGCTGACACACTGGTACCAGACCAGTTTGGGAAGAGCCAAAGACCTCTCAAAAGCCTCCTGTGATGTGTTGGTTGTGACACCGCCGTGCCCCTCAACTGTTTCCTCTCCTTCCCGGATGCCTGGGCCCTGAGCTCACGGGCCACTCACTAAAGTGGGAAGTCACCGTTCGGGAGTGTCAGCATTGACCATACCTAATGAATCAGAAGTAGACAATCAACAGAGACTCAGCAGCACTCCTACGTGCAAGTGCCAGATCAGAGACCATGCCAAAAGCCCAGTGCATTCAGCATTTTATTGCAATCGTTGGCAGGACTCAAGCTCAATTTTCAATTAAGTACCAAAAAAGAAAAGAGAGTGGATTTTATAAAAGCTGACAACAAGAGACCTCTTTGGGGACCTTTGTGTGAGGTGCACACAGAGACTGACATGAGTGTGTTTGTAATTTCCTTACTGGTCCTTCTGGTGTCAAGTTATTTTAAGTAATAGCTCTCAGCTCTGAGTCTACTGCAGCCAGGACACATTCCCAAAGAACCTAGTACTTCGGCTGATATGATCTTATTTATTCAATCCTGAAAACTGACACTTTTGGGCCTCATACCACCTCGCTGGCTGAATGGGCCGCTCTTTAGCTGGACCTACATCCGAACTGTTTGGTCAGTTGACGAGGAGGTGCACCATGTGGAAAGAGCACTTGTCGTCATGTTTACTGTCCTTCCAGGAGGTAGTCTTGATGGTTCGGCTCCCATGGCAGCTCATAGTTTTGGGTAGTAAAACACCGGGGGCCTATCGATGCTCTGAAGCCTCACAGCGTGGCTCATCCGTGCCAGCGGTAAAGGACAAATGTGCCAAAGTCTGCTGGGTTTGGCTCTTTTCTCACCCCCTGGCTTCCAACATCGATGTATCCAGCTGAGGTACAATAATTTGACACCTCTTAAGCAGCTGGAACCTTTAGCGTGACAACCGCTGCTTTGTTTTATATTCCTGCGTATTTTGAACGCAATCAAAAATTACAGTCAGCAACATCTAAACTGTGTTTTTATCCACTTCGGACTTTTACCCCTCCCCACCCCCTTCAATCTCCTTGATCCCTCCCTTTCCTATGTGGGATTTAACGTACACTTTGTGGTAACCTTGCTAAGTTATCAATTTTTTCTATGTTCTCTCACACTGAATAAAGGCTTGTTTCTATGCGCCTGCTTGTTACGACTTCAAGGACAGCTCCCTCCATCTGGCATTAAGTATTCCTGGTGCCAGTGTCGGGTTAACTGACACTCCTGCACTTAAACTAATGGCAGTGAGCAGTCATCTCCCATGAGGTGCTCACCTTGGAAAAAATCACCCAGCTCCCTCATCCTCAATCATAGTGGTGCTCTCGCCACCCACTGAATGAAACTGTGGGCATGAAAAGGGGGATTGTTTCACTATTCAGGCATATATGAGGGCAAATGAAAACATGTAATACGCATGTCCTGCCTTGGATTTACCCTCCTCCCAAGTTCAATGAGATGCTGAGAAGTGGGAAGAGAAGAACAAGCATGCAAACAGAAAAATTCAGAGTCAGCAAATCGTTATTTTCGAGGGGAAGGAAACATGCAACTTGATTTCTTAAGAAAATGTTAAAGTATTAAAGAAGTATGAGACAGACACATAAAAGAATATTTTTTTTCTAGACTTAACTAGTAGGCACCTGGATTTAGTACAAAATTATGGACTGTTAACAAACAGAGCTTTTCATTGCTGTGTTTCAACAGCTTTTCTTTCATTGTGAATGACTCATTTTGTCTTCCAACTGCACCCTCAATAAACTGAAATACTTTTTTCATCAGATACTTTCTTGGTGGTCTGGACTAAGCTGTTTCATAAGCAGTTGTGACTGTAACCATATTAGCCATCCCACTCATATGGACCATCTTATAGTATAGTTAATTAGTGAGCGTATCAAAAGATCAGAAGAATTTCAGTGATGTAATAAGGTGCATTTAAAGATATGTTTACATATGTTTGAGATATTACTGATCTTATTTTTTTTTTGTACACTCCTTGATGGTTGTATTGTATAACAATCTCTCTTATTGGATTTCTAAGGTCCTGTCTTCTTATTATACCTCATTTCACTTGACTGTTCTTAATAGATAGACTATTCTCATCTTAGTTAAACTGTTAAAATGAATATCTTGTACAGGTGAGTCCGGGACAAGAGAAACACCTCAGACCACAGGAGTGCAACATCACCACTCGTCCTCCTCTGAACCTCCTTCTCAATGGAAACCTAAACAGCCTTTTTTAAGAATGAAGAGGTTTTTCAGTTTGTTGCTAAATATAGTCCAGACCGGTGGGAGGTGGCAGGTTCCAGAACCATTTTCAACAAAGATGAGCCCCAGGTCCTGCCCAGGGCCCGGCGGGTGGTGACTGCCGGTGGTCCGCCTTTCTCTTATGCACCGGCTCTTAAATAAACACTGCAATCCTGCGGTCAGCTACAGCATGGCAACGAGCGAAAGGACCCACTGTGCAGTTACACACAGCTATGGTGTGTTGTCTCCTCCGGCCCACTCAATCTTGGCTCCTCCCCATCACAGAGGCCTCGGCAGGGGTCGAGGGCCAGCGACAGACCTTGATGTGTGATCCCAGAACCCTGCTGGGAACTGGTGGGGGCAGTGTTGGACTTCACCTTCTGGACCCGTCTGAAGGACCATTTTCCATCTGGAAAAAGGAGTCTAAATTAAGAACATTGTCAGGTTGACTGATATTATGCCAATTACTTGCTATAACACTTATGATACACTTATAATTTGCAAGAATATCATGATGGATGAATATTAATGAATAACTATTCATTAGAGGCTCTGGTGTGTATGACTTAAACATTGTCATTAATCAGCCGGAAATATAATAATCATTACACTTAAATTGCTATGGCTAAATTGAAAGAAATGCTTCCTGGAGATTATCTGAGCTGGAAAAAAAAGGTTGCCTGCATGTTGTGAGCATTTCTTTCTACATCAAAATGTGCTTAAATAATTATTTAATACATTTAAAGCAAATTAATATGATGTATGGTTAGTTAATTAGTTGATAGGATGTATGTTAGTCAGAACAGAGCAACAGGGGGCATTAGAAAAGTCATAAATCAATGTAACAGTGTGATAATGTAAATGGTTAATGTGAACGTGGACATTCAAAAGTTTAGCGTGTTAAGGAATAGCAGCCAGAAGTATCAGGTTCAACCAGGAAATATCTGAAACATGAATGTTTTTATCAGAGGGGCAACCTTTCCAGGATAATATGCCATTAATCATCAGGATCATATCCAATAAAGTGCCAGATTAATCAGCACAGAGGAAAACTGACAGCTCCGGTCCTTATCCACTGAGGAAAATAAGGGGCAACAGGTAAGCCTTTATCCATTGAGCTCTGTTCTTGCAGTGCTCCCCTATACACGAAGATCATAATTTGGGGAGTCTCAGTGGCTACCTGTAAGGACCACAGGGGTGGCAAATAGCAGGGCTGCGGCTTTCTGAGCTTCTTAGTGGTGCGAGCAGAAGGATTTACGGTAACTCTCAGACAAGCGTTCACAGCTTGGACTCTTGGCATGGATTCGATATTGTCCCTGGCTGAGCATCAAACCCACTGAACCTGAGGTCCAAAAGTACCTACACAAAACCCTGGGATGTTTGAATGATAAATCGCCGACATTTAGTGGCAGAACAAAAAATATTGGCCTTGCTGGGGATATCAATTTTAACTTTAATTCACATTGAGAGCGCATACTGGGTGGCTTGATTGACCAGAGATCGACTTCTGGTTTAATTGACATGCTCTTCTCTTTTCAGGGTGAGGATATGAGTTTTCCTGCTCATTCAGCACAGGTGCGGGCAGAAAGCAACTTTGCAGGGTCAGAGGTCTAACAATTGTCAGTGGGGGTGATATCTAATATCAACCATGATTTGAAGTGCGTTGACCAAGTTATCCTTAACTTCATGTCCAGTCACTCTGGGACACACAATCTATTTCTTTGTGTAACTGAACTCTTTCTGCTTCAGCCCACCATCGCCAGCACTTCTGGTTTTGATAAAAGAGAAATCAGCTCCATGAGATTTCCTGAGCGGAGTTCAATGATAAAACCATATGGGAAAAATAGCTCAAGATGTTAATACATGGGACATGCCGAGAAGCATAATGGATCAATTCAGTAATCCGCTTTGTTTTTAAGAAGGATTAGTACTGAAATGTTTTCCCAAATCTTTGTTATGATTGTCTTCTACATTACTTCTACACAGGTAAAGGCATCTTTTACTATGTTAATGGTGATTTTATATTAATGTGCTGACTGCTGATTATGCCAAGAGGTGCTTTTTAAAGCCGCAGGACTGAATTTAAGGTCAAAGAGGATGCACTGAGCCAAACACACCAACCGCCACCCTGGAGAAAAAAGCCATGGTGCTAATATTAGGGGGAAGACTGATTACAGTGCTACTATTAGGCTTTGGCATCGATTTTGGTCCAAAGTAGGAACGCCCTCGGCACTTCTCTTTGGTGTTCGTGCCCTCAATCCTCAATGGCACACTACATGATATTATGAAGAGCCAGACCAAACATGCCGAGGCAGACCACAGGGTTACTCACAGCCCCTGCACATTCTTTTGAGGCTGAAATGTGACCTGGTCCTATTTTTCAGCAGCTTGTCAGACTCAGTGTGGTGCAGGGAGGTAAACTAGGAGGGAAAACTGTTGTCACCTTTCTATAGCTCTTACTTTTTCTGACTTACAAGACGGCAACCAACGGGTGTCAAAATGAGACCAGATGGGTGGGTGGGTTGAGCGCTGGCAGTCACAGCGGATATGGAAAAGCAAAAATGCACTTACAACATCGGCAGCAGACAGTAAATGGAAATTAGTTTATTGGTGAAGTTCTGCGAGTTGATGGACACACTCTGGTAAAGTAATAAGTGTAGTAACCACATGCATTAAGACATACAATGCCATATGTGAGATTCAAATTGAAGTGACAACATAATGATTTGGTGTGAATTCAATGAAAATCTTGGTAGCAGTGTGAGGAAGCCCTGCATGTCCTGCTGTGTGTATGATGCTTAAAACATTGCTGTCCGGTAACATTTTCAAACACGCTTTTTTTTCTTTCGTTCTTTCTTTTTTTGTATTGCTTGCCTCTATACTGTTGGAGAGCAAAGTCTTCGTTGGACAGCATCATCAGAGAGTTGGACTGAAAAACAGTCAGGCATTCAATATGTCCGAGCTTGTCATCAGATGAAGCTCATTTTGAAAAATGCTTGTTATGACTGCTGCTAACCATATCCACCCACTCTGTGCCCAGTGAGACGGACAGCAAAGAGGAAGTCTTTCAGTCAGTCAGGTCATACTTCATCTCAGCAGGCTTTTGAGCTGCTGGACGATGGACAGAGCTTTAAGTGAAACACCTGAAACCTGCTGGTGACACGATGAACACAAGGAGAGTAGCAAAACTAAAAGGGTCAGGAATGCCATAATTCAACAATGCATTTCCTTCATCAATTGTTCTGATAACGTTGAGTCTGACGTCTGAATAACTTCTTCTTCGTCTTATCAATCATCAAACTGAGCCAATCAAAGCTTTGAAGGCAGGATTCAGATGGGTGAAGTCACCTTCTTGTACTGAAGCCATATAAAAAGGCATTGAAACATTTTTACAACAATGATAACATGTGTGAATGAGATTGACGCAGAAATAACTAATTTCTTTGATGAGTCAATACACCACCGTTTTCCATGTGATCAAAAGAAAACAAAGCTGCTGTTCGGGCTTTGTCAACTCTGTCACAACTGTTAATCACTGGTGAAGCAAATAATTTTTCACAATCATACACTCTAATTTCAATATAAAACCAGTGATGTTCACTGGACAAAACAAAGTCTTTTAAAGACAGAATCGGGTTCCGATCAGATTTCAATCCAGCTGATAAAGATCCATTAAAATGTGGCAAGACTGGCAACAGTATCCATGCTTGTGATCAGCTCTGGACATCTCTTATGATAATTATGGTGATGACTCCAATATGACATGAATGTAGCAGCGCTTCCAAAACCTCAGCCCTTCTTCGGCCTGCTAAGGTACGGTGGGATTTGTGACCTGTACTGCAGCCAGCCACCAGGGGGCGATCCAGATGTTTTGGGTTCACTTTTTGTGATGTCACCCATCTTTAGATTCGGTCTTTGCGAGAAACACTGCATTGTATCTGTAAAACTTTCATGAGCTCATTTTAAACTACACATTTCCCAGAATGACTGACATTGCATTGTAATGTTGATTTTATTTGGAACCAGTTAAAGTGATAGTGAAGCATATTTCTCCAGTTTAAAAGGCGCTAGCAGTGTACTACTGAGGTAGCTGTTAGTGAATAAATGTTTTTTCTTCTTCCCCTTTAAGGTTTTATTTGCACTTTATGACTTGTATTACTGATCCTTTTGATGGACACATTTCGTCCTGTCATTCTCCATTATCCAGTCAATGTGATGCTCTGTCGGCCACTTTTTGGCCACTTATCTGCAGGAAAAACAGTCACAGTGTTTTCATTTTAAACATGAAAGACTGCTGATCAGTCTATACACTGCCATTATGACCAGTTCCTCCAGCTGTAGGTCTCCACCGGCCACAAACCTACACATTCCTCCCTCCGAGCACAGCCACAAAAGCAGTTCACCTCCTCGCTGACCAAAAACTCACTGTGTGAGTTTCAAAAAGGGCTCGAGTCTCCAAGAAATTCAGCCAACTTTACCACTGAAATAGATTTCAATAAATTTTAATTTCCGCAGCCACTTTTCCCGGTCTCAAGAACGTAATGAATTAGCAAACAAAAGCCTCAAAAGAATTCTCTCCCATTTCTCTTTACTCAATGAATTACCATCAACCACACAAGGAAAACAAAAGATGGCAAGTTTATTTTTCTGTGGTGGGGCTGTTTCAACAGAGCGATTATTCACTGACACCACCTTCAAAGGTTCCTCAATCAAAGATTTCAGGCACCACTGATAGCAATATGCTACACTGGGAACATACCAATACTGTATATTGAATTGTCACATTATAATTACTGAAGAACTGGCAACACTGTGTATATTTTTTCACATTAATGTCTGTAAAGTGTTGTCCCAGAAAGGTTTCAGTGCTGTGAAGCTGATTGGAGGGCTGTTTAAATGAATGATTTCAGGTTACTAATTTGTTTATTATAGTCATCTGTTGAATGAATGAAGCACATTGTTTATTATGTGACGATAGAAACGATTGGATTATTGCAGCAGTATCCAGACAAATCTAGATTTGTTCCATAATCAAATGGGAACTAATTACAATTCAGTCTGATTACCAGGCTGGAAAAACCACACATGCAGCACTCTTAAAATCCAGGTTCACAGAGGGCTCTACAGATTTGGTCATTATTGTGATTTGAATAAATATTCAAATAAAAGATGAGTAAGAAATATAAAATTATGAATTACATTTGGGAATATGCAGATAAAGAGATTTTAAAAGGGTTGCTGAACTGTGCCTGAGAGGGTTGATTATCATACAACCTGGAAGCCAGGACGGCAAAATGTAGAATAAATAAATGAAGATTATTGGAAAGACAAACAAAGTGATGCAAAAACCAATTCAGAATTTGCAATATGAAAGTGGACGGAAAAGTGACATATAGCATACAAAACAAGTACATACTGTGATTAAAAACATATGGATGCATTGAATACCAATGATAAGAATGTGGGAACATGATGAAAACATACATGTTAATATGTGCTTGGGTTTGTTGCATGTTGTTGCTGGGGCAGAGACTGCCTTATTGCAGAAAATGGTTGTGTGTTTGTTTGTGTGTGCTTGTATAACTGCGGGGGTGTATATATGTGTGTGCGAGTGTGTGTGTAAGTGGCCTGTGTGTGGCCAGACTCTCTGGGCTGATCTTGGCCCCTGGCTGTTGCTGGCGTTCAGCATGTCTGTAAAGAAACAGCTGGAGGCAAAGCCAACACCAGTCCCGTTCAGGAGCTCGGCCCTGCCAGAAGCGACAGATTCCAGAACTTTCCATGGTCCCGCGTCACCATGCCAACAGGTCTTGGCACGCCACAGCTGTCCTGATCTGCACACCTGGCCCACCAAGAGTCCAGAATCACCTCTCCTGTCACTGTGTGATGAACAGGTCATTTACAACCCAAGTGTTTGTGTGTTTTTAAGAGTTATGGGCCCAGGTAAAGAAAACACCGTGGCAGTGGACCTCCTGTGTGTTGCCCTAATCAAACAGAGCTGAGGACCTTAGCTCTGTAGAATAGCTGGGCTTGAATTTGTTCAGACTTGTACCGTGGAAAACCCACACAGAGGGATATTCAAAAAGAAACGGCATTATGGAAATGTGGCTCGATAAAGATTTGTGCTGTTTGTCTTTGATAGTGCTACTGAGTTTTGTGGTTTCAGCGTGTACTCAGAGGAGCAAGTACCCGGCTGGAGGAAAACAGGAGCATGGAGAAAGAGAGTGAATTAACTCTCCATTTTGCTGTGATATTTCATTTCTCTTTTTTTGGTGGAAGACAGCACACAGCAGTCCCTTTTAAGGTATGTGTTATAGCGAATACAGCACGAAATTCACATTCAGGATGTCTATGTTACAACATATTACGTTATTTGGCAGACAACTTTGTCCAAAGAGGCTTACATTTTGTTCCCCACACCCAATTCAGGTTTCAGTGTCTTGCTCAATGACCCTTCGACATGGAGACAGGCAGAGGCGGGGCCCAACCACCAACCCTTCGATTAATGAGCTCCACCAGCTCAGCTGCACCCGTCCCAATGGTTTTGACGTAAAAATTAAGCCTGGTGTGGCTTTGAAGCTCCACTAAAGCTGATGTGATAATGTCCAGTTTGCCACACTGCTGCTGGCTAACATACAGCCATGGCCTTTAATGAGGAAAAACCAGAGAAGAAGTGATTTTTGTCCCGCTGGAGGATAAATTAGTGGATTATTTGGAACAAATACAAGAAAAACAGTGTATTTAGCAAGAGCAGGAACAGCCATCGTGAATGTACTGCCAGAAATGAGAAGAAACAACAAAACCCCAAATCTTAGAACCAGACTGTCCACAGCAGTGACTTTTGATGTTAGATTCAAAGCCTCGACAGAAAGGTGAAAACAAATGCTGATAATGACACAATATGCACTGATTACAGATTCCTAACTACAGGTATTTAATGTAAAATAGAGTGATCACATATAACATATAACCTTTGACTGTACTTTATTATGTTAAGACAATGGTGTTTGAGTGTTTTGCCAATGATAAACAGAACTGCGTGGTACAACATACAGGAATAATAAAGTTAATTATGATCACCTAAAATCCTTGAGTTAGTGTATTTCCTTAAAATAAGAGGTTAAATGTAAAACACCCTCTTGTTGTATAACAGTTTTGTTGTCTTGTGACTTGGTGTCTCATCATGTCAGTTTTGCAACCTAAGAACAAAGTAATCACATTAACTGTTTGTACTGCATCTTTTAATTTTATTTTGTTGCGAACAGAACATGAAGACCAGATGATACTGGATGTTAAAAGCTCTGTGATAATCATATCTGAAACACTAATTTACTTCCTGGCTGATGGAGTGAAGGACAGTAGGTTTTGATTTAGTTTAAAGGATATTTTGTTCCCTGCTCAACGTGCTGAGCTCAAAGCGACTGCAGCCGCTGTTACTGCTGAAACTTTACCTCCCCGGGAGGTTTGTTGACAGAATTAGAACGACGAAACACTAATCTGAACAAAGCCAGAGGCATGACAGCCAGCATGTGTGGCCCACACAATACATGCCCAATCTCATAAAAAGTGAAAAGTGACAATTTAGTCACAATATTGCTGCTGAGCACTGTGGAGTCACTCTGATTACTGTGACAAGCTTGAGCTCTCTCAAAGAGACAGTTTTCTGTTCAGCAACTTCGTCTCTAGCCAAGTGATTCTTTGACAGCGTCTGGGCTGAGAGCTCTGCCGATGTGTTCCTGAGTCAGTTGTGACTAGCCGTTCTAATTCAATTATGGAAAAACCATTTCAAAACCTGATATTTAAGGAGGAAAAATAAGAGGTTATGCACATCATGAAAATGCACATTTCACCTGGTGTATCTTGGCTCGGCAATTTTAAAAGAAGCCAAACTTTATTGCCATTGGAGAAAAACTTGTAATTTTTGAAGTGGTGTGTGTGTGTGTGTGTGTGTGTGTGTGTGTGTGTGTGTGTGTGTGTGAGTGGGATTATTTCTTGCCCTGTCTCCCTGGATATACCTGCCACCCATGATATCTAACTCTCAGCTCACACACAAACACACTCTCACACATTAGGGGTGGAGTACGGAGAGAAAACATGATTTGTGTATGGACGTCCGGCATGTGAACACTTTGATTGATGGGCAGCTAAAGAACACAGGCCGATGCTTATTAGTGGCTGAAGGCTGCCAGCTCTGAGGGATGCGTGGGCATGTCCTCCTTGGTAAGTGATCAGGTGTTTGACTCTGTCTGGTAGGAAGGAAGCCCTTATTAATGTTGAGGAGAAGGCCGAGGCTCAGCAACCTCAGGCATGCCCGCCCACACACACACACGGACACACACACACACACACACACACACACACACACACACACTTCCATCCAAACAGCACAGGACCACTCTTGCTGTGGTTCATTACTGTAGAGGAGAGCTGGTGTGCTCTTACACGAAGGGTCCTGATTGGGAACAGATATCTACAGCTGTGGAGGTGTTAAAATAAATCTATCAACATCTTTTACTGTTTTTAACCTTCTACTTTTTCCCCTTCTGCTCTGGCCTTTGTTATATGAAAACACTCTTAACCTGGACTGACTGATTTCTTTGGCCCCTCTGGTGCTGCAGAACAAGGTGTAAATACAACCATGACACATTTTCATGTTATTAAGTATTTATGAAGAGCATGTCAACAAACAGCTACATATTTATACACCAATCAGCTCTGGAGCTACCTTGGCATGCTTTGGGCCACCTAGAAATATTAAGTCCAATTACACTCTTTCAGCTCTGTTGTGTTCTCCACCAACTCCTTTGAGGGACCTTTTGAGAAGTCTGTTTTTTGGGATCCTGTAATTTTTACCAGATCCCCATTTATTTTTTCCCAGAAATTCTGTATTTTCTGTTATAATTTTGCTTTTTGTTCAAAAAGAATATCTAGTCAATAACTACACTGCTACACTGTTGTAGTATAAACAACGAGAATTGGTTCGTGAAGTGGTTTGTGAAGTGAAGTGGCACTATACATAAAACTTATATATACTGCTATATATATTTGTATATCTGTATATGTTTGTATATCTATCTCTCTCTCTATATATAAATATGTATATAAATATGTATATATGAATGTATGTACAGCTCAGTGATGACAAATCTCACAAATCAACACATTATGTCCTGTGTGCTTAATTCATACAAAAAATGAAGTGTAAAAACAACACATGGTGTTTATACTGGAGATAATGTGCTGGACTATGGTGACTTAAAAAACAAGATGTAAAGTTTTTATTTGTGAGCTTTAGAGATCCTCAGAGATCCTACAAAAGGCATGACAGAGAACACACTTTAAAAGACATATCTTGTCTTTCAGTTGTTAAATTGACCATATTTTCACCAGCTAGTCCTTAACTTTGTCTGCCCTTTGGTGCTGGACAGGTAGCGTACTGTGCTTTTTTCATGAAAAAGCACAAATTCGGGGTGATGGCCATGAGCAACCCTTTTTGTGGGGCTTCAATTCTGAATCTTTAAACCTAGCAAACACTGAATTTAGGCTGGTGTTGGGAATCCCCCCCCATCTCCTCACCCGTCATGGACAGAAACGCCAGCGACCTGTGAAATGAACACATTGCACCTACAACAGCCACTTCACTCCCACCATTAACACTGATCTTTAAAGGCTCTACAACAGCTCTTTTCCCCCTGTAATCCATCTGCACCACAAAGCTCAGCCCTCCTTGGGGACAGTGTAATATAAACACGTTCAGCATGCCTCAGTATTTCCAAAGCCACCCACACAAGCCATACCCCATCTGAGAGAAAGGGGATCTAGGTCTGAATCAGTGCTGCTTTATTTACAACTCTTACAGAACAAACTTTTAAAAGCTAATTCCCTTTTGCTCATGCAGTGGAGAGGCAATGAAAGCACGGCCTTATGTTACAGGGTTGTGAGACCGTAGGCAGCACAAAACAAACAGTTGTGAGCTCTGCCTTCCTTCCTTTGCTTTACAAGGGGATGCAGATTGGAGAAATATGTTGGCTGTTGTGAGCAAATCCGCTTCATGGATTCAGACTGTTGGAAAACCACAGTCGGACAGAAAACAAGCTGCCTGGCCAGAGCCCATGTTTGAATTACACTCTGTGTTGTTTTATCTCTTGCCCAGAGTATGTAATCGAATGTCTAATGGACTCACTGTTCATTAGTGAATTAACACTTTTGAACGTTTACATCATCAAGGCCGAGCACGTGTTTTCAATTTGTGAAAGAAAAAGTTATTTTAGAGTTTTTGCTCACCGGGTGGGGATATTTTTCTCTGTATATATAATTCTGAAAAATAGAGGATTACAGACCCAGTTTCATCAACAAAAGGTCAACATTACTAAACTCTTTAAAAGGATACGATCATGAATATGATTCTGCAGTCTTGAAATAACATAGAATGATGACAATGTTTTCAGTCCCGTGGACCGAACCTGGTGTTTGACCAATGATATGTTGTGTTTTTATTGTATGTCTCCTTGATCCTGACCCATAATAATAATAATACCTCAGTGTTTATAGTGTTACATTTTCATAAATACAAGTGGAAATATAAGTAA
>JAOXYL010000090.1:8569781-8580748 GCA_028564955.1 Terapon puta | reverse complement strand
ACTCAGGATTTTGAATGGACTGTATTCATAACAAACTAGTTTAACAATTAATTCCTAAAAATATTATCTGTGTTGTAGTGGAAAATAAATTCTTCACCATCTTGGTTAAGTATGTTAGCATGCTAGCGTTTTCTAATTAGCACATGACATACAGATAAGGTTGATGGGATATGCTTAAGTTTTGCAGGTGTTTGGTCATAAACCAAATTACTGGACAAACTGAACTGACTTAGTGATGGTGGGAGTGTGTAAGGATCACTAAACTTAAAACCAGTCATTCAATAAAGGGACATTAACGTCATATCAACTGTTATGATAATCCATCCAATAGTTTTTGAGAAATTTCTTCCTGAACCACAAATGTCAACTTTATGGTGGTTCCTAGTGGGTGTAGCAGTTTGTCATGTGGAAAGGAACTGGCACTATAAGTTATTGGTCTTCAACCTCTGGGGAACATGAATATCTGTGCAAAATTTCTTGGCAATCCATTCAGTAGTTCTTGAGATATTTTGGTCTGAACCAAAGTGGTTAAAACCCCACTCACTGGGCAAAAAAAAACAAAAAAAACAGAGGAAGTCTAATAAATCATGAGAAATGAAAATGGTGTTAAGTGTCATAAAGAGGACACTGGTAGTTTGTACAGACGCTGAATTTCTATACAAATGCACTTCCTGTGTAAGCACAGGCTGTACTATTGTCTCTCAAATGATGGGTCATGACCCACAAATGAATCACAGGAACGTTTAAGTGGGTCGAGAACAATCTGCTGCCAGACCTAAATTGACTTTAACCACAACTGAGGGACTTTCTTGAACTCTGAGTACACATACAGCAACATCAACGTTCATCTTAATTGTTATCTTTCATTTGAGTCCAATTACATTTTACGCAGAGATTCCTTTGAACAAACTCTGGAACAAAATGTTCACATTGTACCAGACATGGATGTCATGAATAGCTTCACAGATGGAGCTACATGCAGAGTTTATAGGGTAAAGGAAATGTTTAAAACAAACACTTGCAGACTGTAATTCATTTTGCATAGGACAACATGCGAACAGTAGTCATTCTATGGAATTTTGATTCACATTAAAATGTATTTCAACAAATGGATGAAATGTCAGGAAATTTTGTTCCCCAGAGGATGAATCTTAGTCATTACTGATTATCTGACTTTTAATCTGATGCCACCATAAGGCTCATGTTTGTGGATTAGTTGGAATGTCTTGGAATGATAACTACATTCATGTTACCCTCAGGATAAATTGTTATAACTTTTATATTTGTTATAATTGTTATATTTTTTATTCTAACTTTTCTCCTCATGTTCTTGTACTACTGTCAAGTTAAAACTGAGCCTCAGCCTCAGTTGCACCCTATGTTTGGTGAAAATGTTAAGAAGACGATAAGCTTTATACTTAACTTGGTTCAAAGCACCACTGTGTTTACAGTAAGTAAAGCCAACAGAGTGGCTAGCATAGCTATAGATTATTCAACTGTGAACAACTATGAACTTCGTTTTCACATCTTCATTTTTTCATATAACTTAAAAAGGTGATAAACCAGGTCATTACTAATCATCTGAAAGTGTCATCACAGTGTATTTCCTCATATAATTAGTTCAAATGTTACTACTACCAGAGCTGGTTACAACAAAACATGGATTTCTTCAACCTATTAACTCTAAATTACAGCCAAATTGAAAAGTATACTTTCTAACTGTCTTATACAGTATATTTAGCTATATTTTTCAAATATGTATATATGTGCATTTATTTGTGTAAAATCAAAAGGAAACCTGTTAAATTGTTGAACATTGCAAGACATAAAAAAATCACCCTGCCGTGTTGTGTATACCTCCACACAAGAGCTGTCAATCAATGTGACACTAAAAATACAACCGCATTCACAGAGCTACCTCTTACATCAAACTACTGACCTTTAATGACTGTATTTATTACATTTTACATTACGGATGTGGCAGAATGTTTAATCTTGTTTTTGTCCCCCAAGCGTACTCAGATTGTATTCAGCCACCTGAATGCAAAGCTCTCCACTTTCCTTATTAGCTGAATATGAGAGATACCTCAGAGGCCACTGTAACCATTCGGTGGTGAGCTGGTTTGCTGAGGCAGAGTGGAGGTGAATTGAATGGTCTGCACTGAGAGGCTGTGGGTTGGGTTTCTCTGAGGTTATGGTCATTCTCCCCTGGGAAAGTGGTTAAGTCTGGCTGTTTACTTTGGAGTAACCCTGCCCCTCCCCTTATACACTCTGCTTGGTAACCCATGATTACCTCCATTGGTGCACACCTGTCATTTCTGACTTCTTTCGGATGAAACTACTACTCGAATTTATTGAGGAGGTACATCTAAAATCATTTAAAATGGATTAAAATGGCATTTTTCTCCAATTTCGTGTTAAGAATACTCTTTGTTGTGTGGGGGTTTGGATGTTGCATGGGCGCCACCTTCTTGTCACAGCAGGTGTGTGTGAAGGGTTGGGGGGAGGGAGAGAGCCGAGGGTGGGGAGGTTGGGGAGGGTGTTAAGACTGGACTTAATGGGTAGGGGCTAAGGTAGAGCCTGCATCTTCACCCACTTTCTCCCTGTGCCTCTCTCAGACAGACTCGCTCACAGTGCTGGGCTGAAAAACCTCTCAGCTCAACTCTCCGGCCACCAGAGAAGATGCTTCATCGCTCCTCTTCATGAGATCACCGCGAGACTGAGTGGAGAAGCAGCTCTGCAGCTGATGGGCCGCTGCTGCTGCTGCTCTTTCCATCTTTATCTCTCTTTTAATTGGGACGCTGGGGAGAAATAAATAGCACAGCACACACTGTTGGGAGGCAAATGAATGGAGCAGACTGACAGGGGATTTCCCCAGGCTGCCTTCACACCAATGGACATGGACACAAGTTTTGAACTGGCCAAATTGTGTTTGGCAAAATAATTTTTCATATGATTTGGAAAATTCTCTGCAACAAGATCATCTTTGAAAAGGTCGCAGCTTGAACTTTTTTTGTGGACTTTCACTTTAAAAACTCAATCAAGTAAGTCTAAGCTTCTTCTTTTCTTAAAAAAACTGTTTATTGACACAAGTTATGCTGCCTGGGAGATCTCACATACTTGGAATAGTGTCATTTTTTAGCTGTCTACAGTTCTACTGAGATTAACTACTAAATATTATATATAAACTTTATTAAGTTTTACTTAATTAACTGCAGCGACTAATATAATGTTTCGGTGTTCTTCAGATCTTAGGCTCAAACATGTGCTCTATAGTCATGCTTCATCAGTGGAGTCTGGCTGTGTTCTTGCTGTGCTCCCCAGTGACTCTTGATGGGAAACCAGTTGATGCACTTAGTAGCAGAACGTGAGTTATTTTTTATTATTATTTATATCTATTTTAATAGTCTTAGAAAGGTTGTTCAGTGTTATGCAATATGAAACTTTAAAAATTGAGAAATAATGCATAACTAAATGGGGTGGATCAGCTTTTTTTTTGTAAATAAAAAAAAAGAAACCTGCTGATTTGATTTAGACATTACCTGCCCAGATTAATTTAAGTTAAATTAGGTTTTCTCTGTTTCAGCTCTGTATTTTTGGGGTCTTGAGCTCAAATTTACAATGCCCTCAGAAACATGTTTTTGCTGCCACCTACTGTACTGAGGTTTCCTGGTGCCTGACCTTTAGTTTCAGCTGCTCCACACATAAACACTGTGGTGTACCATGAAATTACAAAAAAAGACCAAATGAAAAACTGAACATTGCAAAATGAGAAATTCTGGTTTAACTGCAGTTATTTAAGAGAAATCTGACAGCATAAAAAACAGATTTCTGACAGACTTGGAGAAAACTGAACTTGATACTGCTCCTTTGTTGAACAGTTTTAGGATGGTTTCAGGCTTTTATACATCGTTCCTTAATAATCCCACTATCTTCACTGTCATGCTTTAAGGAGGAGGTCAGTGAGCCACGCCCAGCTGATGCATGATAAGGGCCGCTCCTTGCAGGAGTACAAGCGTCGCATGTGGCTGCATGAGCTACTGGAGGAGGTGCACACAGCCGACGAGCGAACTCCACCTGTGCAGAGCCGAACCCAGAGCCAAACCTTCAGTGGGAATGCCCTGCACGAGAAGCCCCCGGGGGCCACCAAGAACCTCCCAGAAAGGTTCAGACTGGACAGAGAGGGCCCTAACCTGCCACAGGAGACCAACAAGGCTCTGGCTTATAAGGACCAGCCACTAAAAGTGGCAACCAAGAGGAAAAAAAAGGTGAGATTAGGTCGACGTAGGGAGAGTGACGGAGGGAAAAGGCGGAGGCGGGCACGGTCTGCCACAGTAAAGCAGCCATAAAGGACACAGTACCGCAGCTGAGAGACTCTCTGAATAGCCTTTCTATGGTACTGCACTGAGACACTGACGTGGGGTCAACGAGACCGGGATCTGAGAGACTCAGTCACTTCATATCATGGCTCCAGGGTTGTGCTTGTATGATAACATTGTTTTCTGTTTGTATTTTCAGTCTCATACTTCCTGAAGTTTCGTGAACTATCATCTTAACATTTTAGGTCTTAGGTCCATATTTATTTGGAAAATGTATAGGTTGCTGTGACCCAGTACCATATATTGTCATCTCCAACCAGCTCATCATAGGGTCTAACCATAGATCATAGGAGGAACTATTTATTACCATTGCCAATGTAACTTCACAAAATTGGGAGGCTGAATAGTCGATTTTTGTCTGGCTCTACATGTGTTGACTCTCGTAAACTTACAGTTACATACAATTTGTTCACTGAATACACCTGTTCGAACTGTTCTGCCATAATTTATTTTACTTTGAAAGTGTGTATTTATTTTGTGAATGTATCACGGTGCTGCTGACTAAATTCCATAATGCACTTTAGTTATATCCTGTACATGTTCTTTTGTGGTTGAGTTTTAATTTGACTTTTCTCTTTGATGGTCCTGCTTTCCTTTCCCACCTTAGATCCCTCATAGACTCGTAACTTATTGGACGCTTCATCAAACCCACTTTCACCATTTTACATTATAGATTATTTTTATAAAACAAACTCGAGTCAGGGGCTGTCAGACTCATTTAATGTTATTCACTTGCACTGAGGGCATACTGTACATGTTTCCAGTTAACCAAACATTAAAAGTGTAGCCATTAGAAATATTTTTGATTTGTAGTGTCTTTGTTCACCTGTCATGGCTGATTTGAATCCATCAGTGGTTCAACAGGAAATATTTTTTTCTACCAGTTTCTTCCAAACCCAACATTACCTCCTTTCAGCTTCTACAAATATGATGATGTGTGATATTTATTTGGATTTTGTGTGTTGGACAAAACAAGACATTTGAAGATGTCACCTTGGACTTCGTGAAACTGTGATGGGTTCCTGACATTGCAGAAGTTAAACCATTCATTGCTTAAGAAAAATAAGTTTATTGGAGCTCCAAAGAAAAGTCAGAAACTCTTCTCTGTCCCATGCTTGCGCATATGTGTATTTTGTCCTGGTTGTATAACCTTGTGCCAAAAATAGAGGCTTTGTCCCTATGGCAGAAGTCTCTCTTACAATACTACAGATACACTGGAGTAAAACAACTATATATTGACTTCAAATCAACATCTTATTTCTAAATTCTTCCAAATTATAATATAGATTTGGTTATTTTCACTGACAATCTATAATCCATACAATGTCAGAAAATAGATAAATAAAGAATTTCACAGAGCCCAAGGTGAGCTCTTTACATGCCTGTTTTGTCCTGATATCCGAATATAATATATCCATTATTTGATTATTGAAAAAAAAGTCAAATATTTTCTTTTGAGAATCTGGAAAAAGGAATTTAATGGTCAGATCACTGAAATACCGGATTGATGATCAAAGCAGTAGACGGTGATGTTCGTCTAGAGCAATTTATCAGTTAGTTGAGTAATTATTGCAGCTTTATTGTGCAAAAATCTAAATTCTGTGATGGAAAAATAATTATTGCAAAGCAGATTAATGTGCAAAATGGCCAGTTAGCCATTTATCACTGAATCCTCAAGATGAAATGAAGTAGACCTTTATGTACACTCTGCAATAGGTATTTGTTCAGCTATTTGTGTGGTGCTCTTATTATACCCTTCTTTAGAGGTGGAGCAGGGGATGAGCTCGAGAAGAACGAAACGTTGTTGAGTGTTTTTGTTGACTCTGTTGACTTTCGGCATGGACAGAACAAAACAAAGCTGTTAATGTCCCGCTTGAGAACATGTGTCATTTTTAACAGCCGCTGACTGAACGGCACAGTCACTGGTAATGGAGGGGTCAGCAGATGCATCAGCGTCAGCTATATCCTGTGCTAAGAGCAGCAGTGTACACCGTGGGCCATTAGCTGACACAGAGTCATAAATGCTGTGGAAAGCCTGATAAAGTCGCCGTCAGGAGGCTGCAACTCACACTGAAGAAATCAATCAAACAATGGAGAGAGACATTAATATCTCCAGAGAAGGGGAGGAACATTGAATGTAATCAATGGATAGTCGTTTTTCCTCTGGAGAGAGCTGATTTTTAAAACATAATTCGCACAGTATGAATCCCAGAAAAACATCTCCATAGACAGAGGAAGAGGAAGGTTAACAATGAATCTAATAGGTCAGAATAGGTCTGTAAATGAATATAAACAGCAACATGTCCTCAGTCAGTGAGGTATTTAAATACTATAGAACCACAAAACACAAATACTTTAGACACAAAATGCCATTAATGCCAATCAGCTCTTACTAAAAACAAGAGATACAGACCCATTTTCAAGTAATATTAACAAAACAGACATATGCAGTACATCATTACTCTCTCAACAGCTGGTCCGAGGCTGTTTCTCTTTAAACCCAGTCGACCAGAATCAATTTGACCCAAGTGATGTTTGCCTTTCTTCCCTCCACATTCACTAATCACACTTTGTAATGAGAGCTGAGAGGCTCTGCCACCTCTCCCTTCTTCAGTCCAGCTCAACAGGATGGACACCCGTAAAAGAGAATTTCCCAGTTTACATCATGAGGATAGTTCACTCACAGACACCAGCCTGAAGACACTGCTATGAGGAACAACCATGGTGAGTACGTCAAAGATGATGGGTAATCATTATATTGGACTCTATTTTAAAATGCAGTGGATTCTGATAAGACAAACATCTGTTCAGGTTAATTACACTACAGGCTGAAATATACAGCAGTGAAGAAGAGCAGACAATGATTCTGCTGTAAAGGCTCTGGGTCTTCCTGATATAACATCATATATGTATTTTGGTGAGTTATGTGATATATACAGTATATTTTATATTTTACACTATATTTTAGTATATTTTTATCACTTTCAGATGGTTCCAGAGGGTTTTTTATTCTGTAATGAAATGTAACTCTCACTTTAACTTTCTATCTTTCACTGGAAATATCGTAAACAAGGTTGCAACTAACTATCATTATCTGATTGATCAGCATTTTATTTTTTAACATATAAGTTTTATGTTGACAAATCATAAGAAAATAGTGAATGTTTTCATTCTTTTTCTGAGGCCAGTGTAATGTATGTAAATTTCTGTGTTTTATTTAACTACACGTCAAAAACATTGTTAATTTCTCAAACCATTTGTTCTAATAAAGTCTAGTTATGTGCAGTCAATACTTCTCTTAATAAACTAATCTTTAAACCTACAAAAAACTTTGACAGGTGAAGTCCAGTCCACGATAACATGGCTGTTCCTAACACCTATGGGCTGATCTTTGCCTCTACCTGTGGAGTGATCCTGGGCATTGGGCTCTGCGCCAACCTGCTGGTCTTCTCTCTGTTTGCCAAGTACAACACGTTGCGTAAGAACCGCCTCGACATCCTCCTGCTCAGCATGACTCTGGCAGACTTCCTCACGCTCCTGCTCATCCCCTTCACCTTGCACTCCGCTGTCAGCCACTCCTGGCCTCTGGGCGACACCTCCTGCAAGGTCTACCAGTTCCTGCTGGCCTTCAGCCTCGCCGCCAGCACCTACTCGCTGTGTGCCGTGTCCATGACCCGCGCCATGATCATCACCAACCCCTACCAGCCGCCCACCATGGACCTGGTCATCCTCATGTTTGTCGTAGTCTGGGCCCTCAGCTTCTTCATCAGCCTGCCGCTGCGCATGTTCGCCACCAAAGACAGTCTGGGCCCGAGCCTGGCAAACTTCACCTTCTGCCTTCCAACCATTCATGACCACCATTACCAAGTGGTCCTAAGCCAGTTTGTACTTTACTACTTTATTCCCATGCTGGTCATCGCCTTCAACTATGTCCGGCTGGCTCTCTTTCTCCACAAGAGCCCTGTAATGTCAGTGTCCAGTGCCAGGAACACCCGCCGTGCCTCTGTCATGGTGTTCTTGGCTGCTGCTACCTTCTCAGTGTGCTGGCTGCCTGGTTATGTGCTGGAGCTGTGCGTATACCTGGGACTGTATCGCCATGGACAGGCTTGGGAGATGTTTTACTTTGTCTGTACTGTGCTGCAGTATCTGCATCCCTGCATCAATCCCGTGCTCTACGTGCTGCTGTCAAAACGCTACCGCCACAGGAGGGCAGCCTGGCTCTTTAACTGCAACAGGAACAGAGTGCAGCCGCAGGTCATCAGCGTCACCACTGACAGTTTTTAAATACACCTTGTCTCTTTCAGCAGCAAGAAAAGAACCATCACTTAGGGATACTCTTTAAATATTTGCTGTGAAATGGATGTTTTTGTGATTACTTTAAAATCTCCCTTCAATACTTGAGGTGTGAATGTATTAACAAGAAGTATTTCCTTTCAGACTTTACCTTTAATCAAATTTTATCAACAAAAAGTGGAGTTGATAGTTGAAATCTAAGTGTATGTATCTAATCATTTTAATGGAGTGATTTCTTTATATCGCCTTAACAATGCAGAACTGAAAAAATATGATGATACTGTGATAATACTGCAGTTTTGACTTTTTAACAATAATTAACAATGCTTGCTTCAATTCCAGGGCACCATTTCACACTGGAGCACTTATCTTTTTTACATGCTGGTAAATGACAATATTTATGTTTTCTTCACAACTGCAGGACATTGTACTTTCCAAATGTAGGTATTTGTAATGAACAGGGTTAGTTTTATTGGCATGTAAAATGTTATGCCTTGTCTTTTCTTCTTGTGTTTCTGTCATCTTCCTTTCTCTTGAGTGTGAGTGGGTACAGAGAGCAGTCAGTTTATATCTTCCCACTAAAACAAAATCTTGGACATTTACTTTACAGGACAGGGCAGTAGGTCTATCTGACATTGTGCTAATTTACTGCAATAAAGACGTGGGTCTAGTGACTATATTTGAAGATCAGTGCACAACATGCTTCACAAATAAACAAACAAAAAACAAATAAACAACAGGCAAATTCTCATATGACAAATATACTTTTACATGGTGGCTGTTATGCAAGCAGCAACAAATCACTCAGTGAGTTTTGTTACTTTGGCAGAGGATGGTTGTTAAATATGAGCTATTCAACCCACTAGTATTCCACTACATAACTAGCAATGAAAAACCATGGGGTAAGCAGTAGCCCTTCATCTCGGTACAATTTAATTGAGCCATCAAATGTGATGCTTAAATAGCTTCTAAGTTAAACTAAGCTGAATAGAAAAAACGAGATCCATGACAGTGTTATTGCAACTGTTTCAATACAAATTTTATGCAAAGACAACTGTATTGTGTCTGGGTTTTGCTCTTGTAAATATGGGTGGTACTGCTTTCTTTTAGCTGCATTTTTTTCTAACTTCAGTGATGATTCCATTGAAGAAAACTGAGTTTGCTCATTTTTTCTGGTATTACAGGATACCAGAAAAATGAGTCACTTGTGATTTGACATCATCCCGTCAAATACAGAAGTGAGATTAATCAAAGTTTATTACATAATTCAACATAAAAAAGCCTATAAATGAAAGATACATAAGCAACAAGGTTGTGTTATTGGTTTTAATTTTGTGTGCTCCTGTCATCTTAATCCTCCAGGAGCTGCAGAGTCTTATAGTGACACTCTTCATTCAGTGTGCCATTCTTTGCTTGCTATCAGCACACAGTCTGAAAGAACAACACACACCTGCGGCCATACTTTCTCCTCAGGTGGCAGGAGGCCGAAAGTTAGGAGGGCTGTGCAGCAGGTGTTGCAGTTAGACAAAAAGCGAAGGGATTGGCAAAGAGAATGACAAGTCTGGCTCGGCTCTGGCGGCCGCTGTGGTAACTGGAGACAGCCGGCCCCTCCCTCTGTGAGCTCGCCCCCTGACTTTTGGCCTTCTCTTTAGTGTATACCAGGGGCAGCTGGCCTGACTTGTACAGACCGTCAACCACAGACCATCAGCATGTCGGATTTGGTGAAGCAATAAAGAGCACGCGCTCGGGTGCCTCAAGTATAACTGCTGGATGTCGGAGGGTGGAGACTGCCCTGCAACCTCTGGACAAACCAAGATTATCCATGATAAGCAAATATCTATGAAAACGCCTCTGTGAGATTCAGTCATTTGCCCTTTCTGGAAAATTTGTCCCAAACTGAGATGCATTTCTTACCAGCCTAAGCGTCATTTATTGTTTTCCATCTCCTCATCTCATCTTAATTATCAGTACATAATCAACAGACAATTAGTTTTCTGGGGACCCACTGTGATGAGGCCACCAGAGTCTTTGAGGAGCTGAGAGCAGGTCGCTGTTTGTTTAATGTCTAATTGTCTAATTAAAGTTTTGTTTCTTTTTGCTTCAGCTGTTTATCTTATCCACATGTGATAAAGATCAATACAAGAGCTTTGTTTACATGGTACTTTATGGCTTTATGACTAGATAATATTCTTTCATACATATAATTTAATTTTAGAGTTGAAATGCTAAATAATTTAGTCTAATAAAGTCTAAATCTTTGAGCAACAATCACAACATGATTGAGCGCCTCCAGCT
>JAOXYL010000090.1:8526381-8544239 GCA_028564955.1 Terapon puta | reverse complement strand
CTCCTCCTCCTCCTCCTCCTCCTCCTTCTACACTCTATCTTACAACTGCCTGAACACATCTCCTTCAATGAAAAGTCGTTCGTCAGCTGTTGGGCAAATGTGTCCTTATCGAGGAATGAGTGCTTACAGCCACACATTTGTGCAAATGTACTGTGGCTGCATGTGCTCAACCCCTCACTGCCTCTGTCTTTCACTGTTTCTCACACTCACACACACACACACTCGCACACACACAATGGATGGCCGATTCGCCTGAGTCAGGCCTCTGGCTCACTTGATATTCCCCAATCGATGCCTTTGAAGACAGACACTCATCCCATACGCCTTGTACAAAAATGCCATGCCATTCCTGTTGACGTCATCCAAAAAGTTTCTCAAGGGCCTTTTCATTGTGGCCCAATCAGCTGTGCATGCACAGTATCATATGATTACTCCATATCAAATCACAAGTGTCCTCTGGTGTCAAAAACCACTGAGATGCCTGTGCACCATAGTCCACCTCTTACAGCCTCGTTCACAGAAGGTTCTAAATGTTAACAATGTGCAAAATAGCTTAGGCAGCATTATTGGATCTCCCATGCTTCAGGCAAAGCCCTTGGGTCTAACACCACCCCACCCCCAGGTCCAAGCCCACCAGCCTCTCTTATCCCCCCTGATCCCGGAGGCCCTCTCTCTGGCCCACTTCCTCTCTGCATTACCTCCATCAGGCCGGGCTGCTGACACACTTGTTTAATAATTAAGGGCACGTCCATAATTTTCTCGTCCTTGTGGAAGTCCACAAATGGTCTCTGTGAAACTCAGGCCTGTTAAATGTATCTCTTTAGCTCGGGGCCACTGACAGCCCTACATCACTGTATTCGTACGTCTGTAGTCATACGGACGAGAGGACGCGGCGCGGAGGAGGTTGGGAACAAGTTCATCATGAATTACTGATCTTTTCATCCGTTTATCCAATTTCCATTGATGCAGACGCACTCACACATCATGTAGTGTCTACAATCGCACCGCGTTCTTGGAATGAAGCATAACAGAGTACATTGGCTATGAGCAAGCATCAATATGTTTGTTTGGCCCTCCATGTGCCCATTAAATAATCAGTCTACAAACCTATCAGTCCAACCTGTTAAAATAAAAGCTAACAGCTCTATGAGGCTGTAGTTTGACACGGAGGTATATAATGACAACATGTGCATGCTAACATTACATAATGACGGCACTAACATGCTGATGTTTAGCACTGTCATTAACACGTTCAGCATCCTGGTTTAGCGTCAGTATAAATATGGACAATTTCTTTCGACTCCTTCCAGCAGTGGTGGAATTTGTCATCAATGCTCCTTGTCTGGATCTGTCCTTGTGGTATCAGGCGATGTGGATCTCGGTTTACATGCTGCTCCTGCCCGGTGTGCAGTGTCAGCGTGCTCGTCTGGGGGAGAAAATTCAAAACTTAACATCCACGAAACCGGTGACCTTCCCGATACAGTTACCTCACCGCGCAAAGAGGCTGGCAAAAACAAAACCACAAAGGGATATCGCCATGAAGCCCGAGGTCCGTGCTGAGACACACTCAACCTGAGCCTTGTGTGTGCAGGCTGGGTCGCTGTAATGCTGCAAAGGGTCTTTAGTAGCTGATGCCTTCAGGCTTTCTGGTGGGGAAATATAGGTGGGAATTTGATTTCTCGCCAAAAGTTCCATGACAAGATTGATACCACTCTCACATTTGTACGCTAAACCACAACTTCTACATTTCTGAATCTCCGCTCCGCCAAACTTTTTCCTCCTTGACAGTCACTTTGCTGTTTTGACTGTTGATTGACTTTTTCTTTTTCATATTTTCATTTTTATTGGTAGATTTGTACAGTGTTTTTAGAAGTTTAATTGTCTGGATTTTTTCCCTTAGTTTCTTTAGCCATAGTAAAGATTTACTCACAATGCTGGCAGAGATGGGAAAAACCAATTTGCCGCCTCACACACAAACATACAAGTTAAAGAGTGAATCTGTTGCGTTAGTCCCATCCACACTCTCCAACACACTGGAAAACACATCACTAACAGTCTGCCATCTTTCATATTTCCACAGACACCGTAGTTGTAAAAGCGCAAATGCAAAGGGCTGTCATCAGTGGGCCATAGATTCAGTCATTGCGATGGATTGAGACTTAACTGACATTTAATTTGAATGAAAACTTTCAAGATTATAACTTTAAACTACGCTAAATTAACAGCCAGCCTGTTCCAGATTTGTATTTACTTTTAAGATATGAGACTATCAGCAAGAAAAGATACTTCAGTTCCTTTAAAATGAATTTGATCCACTATTTATCTGGGTGTCTCTCCTACAGCCTGATTCATTTGTCTCTCCTTGCACAGTTGTACTGTATTGATTCAGTATCTTAACCTTCTGTATACCTGCATTTTTTAAAAACAGATCTTAACCTTAAATGACGCTTTGTGGCATTTTCGTGTTTCCAGTTAAATATTGATGCCTCATAAATAGCTGCCGTGTCTTCCAGAGAAAAACACCAAAAGGGCCAAATAAAACATGCATGGGATGTGTCTTTTTCTTTGGGTTAGAGGAGAGGACACAGAGACAATGTTGGACATAAACCACCGTCCATGTGGCACTACATACAGTCCCCGCACAGCAGCCATTACATACTGTAGGATGATGGAGGAGCATGTCAGTTTTCCTGCCCAGGACACATTAACTGAACTGCTGGTGGAATTTACAGTAAAGGCTCGTGTGGGTCAGTTGAGAGTTGTGCACACTGCAAAAAATATCCACCTCCCTGAGTCGTTTAATATTATACTAAAGCTGTCTAAATATTGAAATGCAAGAAATTATGCAATAAGATGAAGTAATTTAATTCATTTTGAGTGTCAGCCAACTTAATTTAAATGACGTTTTTTACATTCTTCAGCGTCTTTTTTTCCCCTCCTCATGATGTTGACCCAAAATGTAAAAACAAAGTTATTTGGTCTTATCGGCATCGTTCAGTTATGTTTTCATCTTAAACATCTTTTCACAGTTTGGTTTATACATTTGAATACAATTGAAAAATGTCCATAACAATGCCCCAGATCTCAAGTGCATGTCCTTAAATGGCTTCAACAGTCCAATAACCTTAAGATATTTAATTAACAAGAACATTGAACAGAAAGGCATAAAACTTTCACTCTGTTGCAGCTGAAACCACAAAATAAATGCAGTTTTTACATGAAAAATGACTTAATTAACAAAATCATTGCATTTTAATTCTCCATTGACAAATTAATCAATTCATTGACTAATTATTCATGAGCTCTACTTTTAATAGCTTAACATAAGAAAGTGTTATTCATCAAAATGTTCATTTTTTGCAGTACAGGCAGCTCCTCTGGTGAGTGAGCCTGTCAAAGGCTGACAAATGGAGAGAGTGCTTTCTGCTGAGAGCCGTCCCTACAGGCAGGCAGCCAGACCACGGCCAGGAAACTTTATATGTATATGTATGTACATGTATATCATCGACCGTCATGCTGCTGTCATATGAAAGGCATATACAGTAACATCAAATCCAGACTCACATGATGGTTTAACCACTGGACTGCTGATATGCATTTTAAGAAATAACTGTAAATTATGGTTTATTACTGACTGAAGTGTCTCAACTATTACAACTAACTAATAACAACTATTGAATGAACCAGCATGTAACTGATTCCCTGAGGAGGAGCATATTGGTTTTTTAAATATCTCAACTGGATGGATTGCCATAAATGTTGTTACGTCTCCCCTCCCCAACAAATTACAATAATCCTGGTGATCCCTCAATTTCTCAAGGAACCTCCCTCGTCAGCTTAAAATTTTCATTTGTCTAAGACTTTGGATTGTGTTGAAAAACCAGCAAAACCAATGACATCAGCATGCTAGCGTGCCCATATTAGCATTTACCTCAAAGCACTGCTGTGATTATTTACAGCTCTGCAGACATTGTGAACTCTTGCAATGCGTTCACACACACAGATACAAAGCTGTCTCTGGTCATGTAATTTTTCTTTAATCTGCCAGTGATCATTGTCTATCCCAAAATAAAATAGAGATATCATCACAGCTATAATGTTTAAAGAACAATAACAATTTTATTGTTACCCTTGTTTATTATTTTCACCCCGTCCATAAGCATGTAATTTTCACACAGTCCCTTGAGAAAACATGCACTGCATCTTAGGCTTTTCACAATATTCTGTATAGTGGTCTGCAGTATTTAGTATTATATCACAGCATCATAGTTTCAGTCTGATCTGGATATTCTTTTTTAGGCAAGAAGCTTAAGGCCAACTCTTAAATTAAATCACCTGAGAGTCCTGGTTCACCTTCAAAATGTCCCTTATACAAGATGATGAATCATTTGCTGTCGATTTTCAGCGTAGGGGTCTTGCTCTTATGTTATTGTATGCTGTCTCATAATTCATCCATACCTCTCAGTACAGACCGCACGCTCATAACGGCAGCCACTGCAGTTCCTGTGCCCTCTCCACATGCCCTCATCGCTGCAGTCCTCAAGGAAAGCGAGATTTCAGCAGTTTAACAGCCTGAACCCCCGCAGAGGAGAGCTCTGTGGGACAAGAGAGTGAAAAATTAGGGCTTTTTTTCTGCCTGTGAACACCTGACCACACTTAAATGCTGTTTGTCGACATTTATTTGCAAATACTCAGCATGCTTTGGTTAGACATTTGCAGACACACACTGGACCATAAAGAATATCCTATTCTGGTGCTTTGAAATTAAATACAGTGTTTCACTGCTGCTCTTTCACTGAGGTCTTACACGCAGCTAAAAGAACTACCTCTAACCTCTTTTGCTTCATCATTCATCCTCACTCTCCAGTCCTCCTCTTTCCTTTATCATAATGAGCATGAATATGCAGTTTCAGCAAAGCAAGCGAATCAATAACCTAATCATTCATTTTAGGCAACTCTGTCTGTCACAGTGCACTTAATAATTAAGCCCGGCATGCTTTCAAGCAAATTCTGCGCCAGTCTTTTCCCACTAAAGCAAATAAAAAAAGGGTCCCAAACAGTGGAGTTATTTTCTGTAGCAGGAGAAAATGAACAGCTGCTATTCTTGAATGTGTCAGGTATGCATCATCACAGTGATACCTCCATTATGTTTCAGTGCAGCGTCTGCATGAGTGTGTGTTGGTCCGGGAACACTCTCCACACAGCTTGCCCCCCCCCCCCCCCCCCCCCCCCCCCCCCCCCCCCCCCCATCTCCCCCTCAGTGTTGCTGCTGACTCATTGTCACAGCCCCTGAATCTGCTGCCTGCCTCTGTTATTCACACACTCACCTTCCTCTGTAAGTTGCCTCCTCAGCACCTGAAGCCTGAAACCTGGAGGTGGAAGTGTGGGCAGCACCCACACGTCCAGATACACCTAAACTCCACCTGGAACGATTAGCAATGAACTGATTACTTGGTTAGTCAACTATTGATATTCGAATAATTATTTCAGCCATTAAATCCTCTGTCGTTTGTGTGTTCATCAGTGAATGCGTTTTAACTTCATTTAATCATTATTATTATGATGATTTGTGTCTTTAATACTGAAACAATCTTCATAATCTGTAATATATCTAAAATCATATTTTGAGCGACTACCACTGAAGAGTTTTACATTTTTATAATTGCTTGTATTGTTTTTCTTGTACTTTTGGTTCCTGGTAGCTTTATGCTTAAGAACAGTACCGCTTTATAACTGACTTTGTGCTGGAACAAAAGAGCACTGTGCATGTCTTTTAAGAACAATTTGAATGAAAAAAAAAACAAACTTCAACTGCAGCAGCACACATCTGATCTCTACTGTAAGCCTCCCTGTGCCTATTTATAATCAGTATATGAGCAGTTAACAAGTTAATAGTACACTATTATGCAGTTATAAGCACTTACATCAGCAGATAAACTGTCTACCTAACGTGGAAGTTTGTGTATGAAAAGATATGATGTTGTGCATCAACAGTATAAAAGACAGTTGAAATTATATAAAATATATGATATGATATAATATACTGTGTTCAATAATAATGCATGATTTGGATCATTAGAAAGACAGAGAATCTTCAGTATTCAGTATCAAGTGATTAATCCCCAAAACTGCTGCTTACTAGATACGGCAGAGATAAAAAATTATACATCAAATCATGTTCCTGAAGTCAGTCCCACACAAATCACATCACATATATATTAACAGGGCACCTGCTTCAGATATCTAACAGCAGAAACAGTGAAGTGACTGTTTGAGTATCTGTGCTCCTCCCTGTGTCTGTCAGGAGTCCTACAGGACAAGAAAAAAACTCTCTGCTGCAGGTACCCACTGCTGCATTAGCCGGGGAGAGTGCAGAGCTGCAAAGGGCTGCAATGTGCACGCATGCTCTGCTCCCAACAGTGCAAGTACACCGAAAGGACAAACATAGTAGGAAATGTGACAATGCCTCAGTCTTATCTGCATCATACTGACATTCAATCATTTAATCAGCCTAAATAATACTTGGAAGTCCGGAAATGCACTGCATTGAATGGGATAAATGTGGTGCATCTGAGGAAGTGTGTTATCAGAGCCATTCTCTGTAACCTTGTGTGTGTGTGCCCGACTGAAGTTTGACTGCAGAGCTTCATCACCGACAGAAAGTGATGTGCCCCCTAGTGGAAGACATTGGAAAGACAAGTGTGATTTACAGTGACCTTCCTGAGGAGCAGTTCTACAGTGTGGTGGTGAGTGCTTTAAAGTTTAAAATATTTATCAGTGCACATGTTTGAATCAGCAGACAAACACCAGCTCTGAGTTTTCAGTTTTATTTAAGGTTCATTTTTCCAGACCTGCAGAGGACAGTTCACTTCCTTTAAGCGCCTCATTTTTGTTTTGTTTTTTTTTCTCGCAACATCATGTTAAAACCCATTTGTATGACTCTGTGTTGGTTTCTCCTGGATGAGTTTGTTCATTTTTGTGAATACTGTTAAATAGGGAATAGGAGGAGGGGTAGGGGTGGGGAGGGAGGGTAAGAGAGGGAGAAAGAGAGAGAGCGAACACGGATCAGAATTAAGACTTCAAAAAGAAAAAAGGCGGTGGTCGGAGAGGTCGATCTCAAATCCTAAAGGCTGAGAGCTCCTTCAATCACTACTACAGTACTTGGTTTAAGTCTTGCAGCACCTTTCTCTGTGACACACACTCACATACAGCTGCTGAAGTCACATACAATATTGCATATTGTTCAGCAATCACTGACGCTAGACTCCCCTTTCCAATCACTCGAGCTCCTTTCTCTCATCTGTCCGTTTTAAGGCCTCGTTTAAGCCCTCGTGGGTCGAACAAAGGGACCTATTACCCCTATTGTTACCCTCATTAGCATTTCCTCATCCATCTAGTCATTGTCTTATCTACTTGGTGGCTGTCCATGTTAGGGCTAGCTACTGTAGGTACCACACAGTGGCACTGTGAGTAAGAGTCTAACCCTCGTGCTCAGGATGTGTGCCACGGTCTCCCAAAGCCCTGGCTCCCCGCGATTAGGCAGTGCTCTATCCTCTGATACAGAGGTTCAGCAAAATTTTCCCTCCAGCAGGACGGGGCCAGTGGGAGCCCTCCACTAAAGGGAATGTGGGCCAAGTGGCCCCTCAAGCAGGCCATCTGTGTCCCTACCTAACAGGGAGCCCATGCATAGCCTGTACCCTCAACTCCCCTGTGACTTCTGCATTCACTCTACAAACCAAATCTCAGCTTTTCTTTTTTTTTTAACATAAAAAACCCCCAACACTCTCAAAAAGCTAAGTGCCAACACCTTTTCTCTCTCTATCTTTCTCTCTCACCTTGCGTTAATCATGACTCAGCCGTAAGGGTTAACCGTTTCAGTCTCCTGTTAAAGTGGGGAGGATGAGGGTCTTTGGGGCAAAGCTTCAAGAGCAGATTCACAGCTTGCTTCATTCCTCGAAAAAACTGACTTCAACTTTCAAAAACACAAATGTTGTTCATGCTTAATCATTAGTTACGTTTTTAAAAAAGACCTCACTTCAGCTATTTTGTTTCTTCGCCTGTTTGTGGAGTTAACTCTTGTGTCACCACTGGGCGCTCAACGCCATTTCTTGTGCTCTTCGATAACAGCGAGCTATGCAAGGAATCCGATGTGGCGCCCAGAACTAGATGTTAGGAGTGGTGATGGTAGCAGACAAAGGGTAAAGGTAATGATAACTGGTGTACCACAAACAAAAACAAAAACAAATAGGCCTCCAGAATAGACAAAAAAGGAAGGAGGAAGAGAAAAAGAAGAAAGCATGTTTGTTACTTTGTTAATAATTTTTTATACTCTGCAGATTGGTGTGTATTGCGTTGGGGGGAGGGGAGGGTGGGGTACAGGATGAGTGGGTATAAAGTGGTAGTGGGGGAATGGATGGGGGTCTGCTGTAGTCTGTGTTCAGTGACGGTCCACAGCGGCACTCTGTAGCAGCTCTGTGGCGGGCTGTCCTGGGGGTCTGAAGGCGGTCTGGAAGCCGGGGGGAGGGGAGTGGAACTGGCTGGCGGGGTTGGCTGTGGGAGGGGGCAAGTAGGGAGCCCAGCCGCCGGTGGCTCTGTGGTGGAGGGGGAGGTGGGCATCGAGGAGGCCGGTGTGGAGGGGCTGGGGAGTGGGCATCGCTGAGCCGGCCGGGCCGTCCATCTCTGTGAGCGCCTGCAGGGACTTGAGCCAGTGTGGTGGGTTGTCGTCCTGGAGACAGTCTAAACTGTTTCCTGCCGAGGCTGGGATACCTTGAGGGGCAGGGAGGCAGACAAAACATTACCTCCATTTCTCAATATCTGTATTTACGACGGCACTAAACCGACTGTCTTTTGTGCCCTGTACAGTTTGTTTTTATATTTAAGTTTAATTATTTCTTTTACCCTTTATCTCAAGGAAATTCAATCGAACGCTTGACTGAACTGATGAAGCCTCATGGATGAGAGTTGAAACGTCTTCAAAGACAAATAACCAAGTCCAGTTGTGTTCGATTGAATTTCCTTGAGATAACCATGACCTGGATGAATGAGAATCTTCACAGGCTTTACCCTTTATACTATACCTGTATTTATTTATGCCCTTTTGCTGCTGCAACAATCTGATTTCTCTACTGGGGATCAATAAAAGTGTAGCTTGATCTTGACTTATTCTGAATAGTTGATTTGTATCAGAACAGTTAAAGCAGCCAAATACAGTTAATCAATATTCAACTTGAGAAGATTCACATAGCTGAATTTAGAGCTGGAACAAGATTGTGATGAAAGTTAGATGAAATGAAAATTTGACTTATTCTTTTATCTGTTCAGACGTTTCTACAGTAAAGCATAAATCCATTTTCAGTGATTCCATTAGTAACAACTATTTTAGAAAACTGAAAACTTTAATTTTTCACACGAGAAACATCAGATGGCGTCTCCAAAATCAGAATGTGTTGCTTTCCTTCATCTTATATTGTAGAGCACTGAATGTTCAGTCAAATAAAAATATTTGCTCATCATGATTTTTTTTTGACAAACTGATTATGTAGTAAATGAAAGCAGCATATTGATAAAGACATAAACCAATTTTAGCTGGAAATGGAAATAGTTTGCTCTCAGAAACTATTTAAAACAAATATAAAAACAAATGCTGATTGATTTTCCGTTGATGACCACATTATCTAATCAATGGATCACTATTAACAATCACAATTAATGCATTTCTTTATACCTGTGATGATGGCAGGGTCCATCCAACTGGCTGTGCCGTCCCAGCTCAGGCTGTGTGAGATGCCCGCTGGCCCACCGATGTGGTTAACACTGTTGGAGGATGAGGAGGATGAAGAGGAGGAGGAGTTTGGGAGGCCCCCGAAGTTGATGTTGATGTTGGGCAGGAGAGCTCTCAGGCCGTCCTGCCACTCTTTCACATTTAATCCGTCTATAGAGCCACTGTTTTCTGCAGAGAAGAGAACAGACATGTCAGCTCCTCAGGTGAGCACAGACAAGTGGTCAGAGGCAGAACTGCACCACCCACTTTATGTTTACTCTGCAAGGTCAATAAACGCTGATCAAAACAAGTGTCACAGTGCTTATATGTACGTTATGATATCCAATAACATCATTTTGCAACACATCTGATCTGTTTTAACATGCACTGCTTCCACAGGCTACAGAAAGGTGCCACAGTGACGCAGGTGTCTGGTACCTGAGATGGGGATCCCTCCCAGCCCTGTGTTGTGCTGAGGGGGCAGATTCAGGTCCAGGAAATTACTGTGTGAGGCAGCACTGGCTGAGTGGTTCAAGTGTGTGAGGTTATTTCGTGTGGGGACGCCCATCCAGGGGTGTCTGGCGGCTGGCTGCTGCTGCTGACTGGCCTGGCTGTTCTGACCGCCGGGGAAACTGAAGGAGCTGTAGATGGCTCTGTGGTGGAGCTGGGGGAGGCGTGGAAGGCCGCTCGGGAAGTGGTGAGAGGCGCCGGGGTTCGGGTTGGGCGGCAGCAGGCTGCGACCGTGGTTGCTTCCCTGGGAGAAAGGCCCTGGGGACGAGGGGCTCTGATCCTGCACAGACAGCTCCTTCTCTATCAGGTCAGCCAAAGCCTTCCGGGTGACGTCGAAAGGATCAAAGCCCAAGTCGTCGTCCTGCTGTTTGCTGGACGAGCCAAAGCCAAAGGCCGCCTGCCAGTCTGTGGAAGAAGACACTGGTATTGTGTCTGCGAGGAAAGAAGAGAGACGATTTACTGAGACATTCTTAATTGGCTAGACGCAAGATTTCTTCTACTAAAGGATTAGTTGACTGGCTGGTGGCAAAGGGCTTCCAGACACACTACCTCCTTTCACCTTTAATTTCATTTGTCTGCATTTGATTATCTCATTTTTCTTTTTGCTGTTAAGCACTTTGTTAAGAAAACTTTTATCTTATTACTATTACCTTGAAATAAACACTTGTGAAGATGGATTGTTTCAAATCTAAAGAGAACTAACTTTTGTCAGCTCTACGGATATTACGGATACATCATTCACTCATGACCAATTCCCCGTAAAAATAGACTCATTGACTAAATGTCTAAATTAGTCAGTAAATGACTAGGTCCCCAAAAAACAGCTGACTAATCCATTAAGAGTGGGTGGCCTGTTTAATAGCGTAATCTGAGCATTTTGCTCGCTTTATGATCAAGGGAAGTTTACAATACCTGTAAAAGCATAAAGTGCCTAAATTAATAAGACACTGCTCTTATGGTCAATCTGCTGGAGTACAAAATGTTTAATTAAATTTCCACTGTACCTGATGTGAAGAGGCTCTGTGGTTCAGGGGTCATGGGCCAGTCAGAACTGCCGCGGGGGGAGCTGGGGAAGGGGGGCAGGCCGGCGGGGAGAGGGTTAGGATGTCTGAAGTTACTGTTGTCTGAAAAGAGCGACTGGGACTCAGCTGCCGCACCCTCGAAAGGCGAACGGGCTGTGAGGTCTGACACGCTGATGGGCACCACCAGGCTGGGCTTGGTTAGACCCGGAGGAGGAGAAGGGGAGTCACTTGTGGGTATCTGGGAAAAGAGACAGAAGTGAAAAATGCTTGTGAGATTGTCCTGCTCTGACCTGATTCACCTCCTTTTATACACAATCAGAAGACAGAGGTTTTTCTACCTGTTGCAAAGTCTCTCCATTCACCAATCCGATTGACTCTGGAGGTTTGTCGCTGGGACTGCACACAGAAAAGTGACACATTGAGATACATGCTGACAAACAAAAAAAAAGCTTGAATAAGAAATGAAATAACTTTCTTAAAGGTTGGTATTTTGTCAGTGTTACCTGTTACTGTCGCAGTTAGAGGAGAAAGGGGACAGGGCGGTGCGCTGACCAGGACCCAGCTCTGTTTCTAGCCCATCTGAAGTAATGACTTCTTGGTCTAGATAGTCTAGCAACGGAGGAGACTTGCGGTCCTCTGAAAGCCCGTTGGCCAGTTTGTTATGTCCTGACAGCGTTGGCCACCCATCTTTACCATTGCTACTGTTAGTTCTGTTAACAGAGGGGGTTAAAGAAAAAATACAAAAATCAAGCACAGAACAATAATCACATACTGTGGAAGTAATAATAAGAAAAAAAAAACTCACCTGTGTGCAGAGTTTGATTTACTCTTTGACTTCTCTGTTCCACATGCTGGAGGTTGTAGAAAGCTAGGATTTATTTTATAGAGGTCTTGGAGGAGTTTCTGCTCATATTCTTGATGTTTCCCCGCCTAAAAACAAACAATATGACAGTGTCAACAGTAATCCTTTTATTACACAGAGAACAGCACACGATCAACACACAGCAAAGAGCAAATATTTAGTAAGAAAGAGAGATGGCTATATTACCTGCATCTCCTCTTTAGTAAAGCTAGCCGCTTCATCCCCCAGCTCGTGTAGATACATACAATCAGGTTTGGGACACTGCATACTTTTAAGGAAGTAACTGCAGTACTTTGTTGTGCCTAAAGAAGCCTGAAACAGAGACCGAGAGAAAAAAATACTTTTAATTTAATCCTACAGTAGACAGTCACAAAAATCAGCACTTAACATATAAGCTAAAGTGATTAATTGAATTATCGTGGTTAACTTCTCACCTTGAGTGTTCTGCCATCAACAACCACATTGTTCACACACTGTATTGCTCTTAAAGCATCTTCAGAGCGGATGTAAGTGACATAAGCGCTGGCACTGGGCCCCTGAATAACCAGAAAAGTAAAGTAAACACTCAAATCAAACACATCTACTGAGACAGTTTCATTCTGTTTACAGTATCTAAGTTGCCCTGTTACGAACAATTATTTTAATGATTCAAAGCTTCTGTGGAAAACATTAACTTTTTTTAATCCGCTAACAACTAAAATGCCTTAAACATCTTGGTATTTATAAAATACACTTTTAACCACACATTTTACATCTCTGGTAAAGGTATTTTCAAATCAACATCATCTATTGAAATGATATTAAAGTACTGTAATGTTGATAAACATTCTGTCATCCTCTTACCTGTGAACCTGCGTACGATGTGCTATTGTTAATGACCACTTTATGGATTTTCCCAAACCTCCCAAAATACTCTGGTCGTTTTAGGACCTGTGGGCAAAAATACATATTTAAAACACAAGTTTTGGGTGCAGTGTTACCTCTTTCATGCAAAGTACCCAACACAAGTTTCCGGGAAAAATCCCAAAACTCCAATTTCACAGATAAAATAAGTTGGAGCTTTTCAGGGCGACTCTGTACTCACCTCCGGGTCGGCGAGTCGCTGCGAGAGCCCCACCACAAACACCAGGTTTCTCTGGACCACTCTGACACTGGCCAGATGCTTCCGGTTTTCTGTCACCTTCTGCTTCTTCTCGTTCTGTTTCTGCTTCTTTTCGTTCTTTATCCTTTGGATCTCCTCCTGTGACAGAGGCTTGTACACCGCAGGGTCCTCTGGGTATGGCTACACAAAAAAACAAACATATACAAACTGTAACAACCATAAGTGAGCAGTTTAAAGTATGAGGCTCTGTGAAGGATAGTGGGTAAGTCATTATGTTAGTTGTCAATGTGGTAGCTTGAACAAGCAACAATTAACAAACTCATGAGGCTAAAACTTTAAAGATTAATTGGTGTGTCAACGAACATGCTGCTTCAGAGCAGTGATTGAAGGTTTATGTCGCCCAAATATCTCCACTTGCACACTCAAAAACATTTGTTGTCTTCAATGCATCTCTTCTGTTGTCACCACAGACACACCACCCTGTAGATGCAATGAGTGTCTCTGTTATCGTGCCCATCGTTCCCTCACCTTTCTGCAGGCGGGGCAGAGGCCGTTTTCGTCTGTGCGGATGCGGTGCCAACAGAAGCGGCAGATCTGATAGCCGCACGTGCAGGGGAAGAAGTTGACGTCATCAATCTCCAGCGGCTCCATGCACAGAGGGCACTCCATGGGGTCGTCCTTCATTTCAGGGCTGTGGGACATCCTATGGCGCGACGGGGGTGAGTGTCAAAGCTGGTCACAGAGCACAGGGCTACAAGAGTATACAAAGACTAAGTGTAAAAGCTCTAATAACATCAACTGAATACAAACTTAACAGCAGGATGACATCACTGCCTTTATGACCACCAAGGTCACAGACTGAGTTTTACTTCTTCAGCCCAAGAAAACATTACACTTGGTTTCTCAGGACCACCTGACTAAACCACAGCAGTACAAAGCGATACATTTTGCTTTGATGACAGATGTAAGCTTTAGCTTTTCATAAAGCTTTTATGAGAGGCACTGAATTGACTTTATGGCCTTTTAGGAGGTTGTAGCTTGTGTTGCTGTTCAGTTGCTTTGTTCTATACGCAGACATGTTTATAATGGTTTGAATGTACGATTAGGGAAGAATTAATTTAATAACAGATATGAGATATTTTGAGTTATTTAATGACAAAGATTCACAACCACTGACATTCTTAACTGTGAATATACACGGTTTTCCATACGCATCTGTGAAAGTAAATGAGTACCACTGACTTTTTAACTGATTGTTGAGAAAAAACACAGAAATCTGACAATGTGTCTGGAGCTTTGGGTTATTGTGGCCAATTGAAGCTTCCTAGACTGCTCATGAATGAATCAACACCTCCAATCTGAGAACAACCTCAACCATGAAGGTTTGAGTGAAGTCAGAACTTCAATCAATCTGCATCTGCTTCAATAAAGTGTCATAAAAAAGAATATCTGACTGTATATGTTAGACGACCAGTCAAATACAAAAGCAGAGCTCATATTGAGGAGATGATGAAGATGTTGTGATGTCAGGCTCGACTCAATGTCGTGATGAACGTAAAAAAAGAAAAGAAAAAACAGCTATGGGGATGACGCAATTATTCACAAAGGAAACGAAAAACGAAATGAAAACACCAGCCTCTGATCTCTACGTGACAAACTCAATGACAGGCTGATAAAGGTGCAGCTGAATTAAACGACAACATCTTAAAATATTTCACACACCCTTTCAGCTGATGAATACATTTATATCTCAGACACTTGCTGATTGATAAACTCCTGTATGTTTGTTTATTTGAGAGGATAAGTGTATCCCAGCTGGTAACTTCAGCTTTCTATATTATGACAGATGTTATTTATTTAAGCTAAGCTAACGTTAGCCGGGGTCCGGTTAAAACCGCGTAATATCAGACATTCACACAGCCTCGCTTACTCAAAAAACAACACACATCATTGGATATTACCTCCACATGTACTTGAAATGTGTACAAACCCTGAGAAGAAAACGCTTGGCTACCGCCGACACATTAACTGACAGCTTGCTAACCGCTAGCATCGTCGAAGCTAACTAGCATGCTACATCTCCATTGGTCTTTGCGGCGCGGCCTACTCGGGCTAATGACGAGCTGGAGGCGAGTTTTCGGCTTCAAAAAGCAACTGACACCGCTCTTACGACGCTGTAACCACCCGAGAGGTAATCCAAACAAGGCCGACGACACCCTCCTGCCAACCCGTGGAGTCTTAGCTCTATTTTTTTCTTTATTGAGGGAGGATTGAGGCAGGTTAGCTGCTCTTACTCACCCTGTCCGTATTTAGCTTAGGGTTCCTCTCCAAAGGGAGTCACAGCAGATTTGGGCGGTGACTGCGAGCCGCTATTATCTCAAATGTCACAAAATGTCTAAGATAACCGTGGGCGTGTTGTTGTGTTGTTATTAAAAGCCTGTAAAAGGTGTTTCGCCCCTTTCTTTTCTTAGTATTGTAGAGACAATTTACGCTCTGGCCACCATCTTAGCTAGCATTAAAGTAGGGAGGAGGGAACGGGGCAAGTGTTCAACGCCACTGAGTCTGCGCACAATGACAAGTGCATTGTGGGTAGTTGAGTTTTCCGTGAAGGTTCAGGGAAAATGTGGCGTTTGAAGTAAAATACCGAAATGTATTGTGTAGTTTTAGGGTACTTCTGTTTGACTGAAATCCTTCAACTAAACTGAATTTCAGAGGGAATTATTCCTAAGAACAATAATTATTTATTGGTGCTATATCAATATCTTATCATTTTCTTGTGTGCAGTACAGTGACCTTAATATATTTTGTTTTTAGGCAGATATAAATATTTAAAACATTGTAGTCTTATTGTAGTATGTTTTATTATTTTTGTTTATTAATGTATTGTATGTATTGATGCTATTTCTGAGGTAGATGCACTTTACTAGGATATTTCAATTTCAAGCTGCTTTATAAGATAAGATAAAAACTTTATTAATCCCACAGGAAATTGTTGTGCCAGGGTTGCAAAACAGTAAATAAAGGAGAGGTAATCAAGAAGACAAGTAATCAATAAAAAAAGTTATTAAAGTAAAAATTATTAACAAATAACAGAGTAGTATAAAAATGAATGAATGATTTATATAAATAAAACCGGAGCACTATAGAAATAACTGAGAGATTAGCAAGAAGAAAGAAATATATACACGAGATATGTTTTTTTCATAATGACTTTTACTTTCTATCCTAATATTTTACTTTTACTTAAGTAAAAGAGTATTTATCCCACTTTTGGTTAATCTACACAACATTATAGAAGTTTAAATTAGTTCCACCTATGTTCTATTAGTTAAACTAAAACTCTATAGAACTTCTAAATAGGTATTCATGTTAAGAAAAGGACCTGACTACGTCCTTCATGTTTATCTTCTGTTATGATGTTGAATACATAGCTTTTCTGTATTATGGAATATTAAAAAAACTACTCTAAAAAGACTCATAATCATGAATTCAGGAAAAACTGTGAAATGTGGCTTATTTACTCATTTTTGGGAAGGCATCAATAATAATATAATATATAGAATAAACTTTGAATTTGAATGTTTTGGTTCTTACATTCATTTATTCAGTCATTATTTCACATGAAAATCATACAAATTAAGGCAAAAAAATACTGAGAAATATAAACAGCACATCATTTTGAATGAATAATTGACCCAATTTTCACATATTTTTTTCACTAATGTTTCAAATGTGATGTAATGTTTAATCTATCCATCTGAAGCTGGGTTTAGGCCAGTGCAGGACTTTGCTAGGATCCACAGAGTCTAAGGTGAGTGTGGGGGCGATGGGGTGCGGCGAAGCCAGGGACAGCCGTGCAGCCAGGAGCCCCATCCGAACACAGCTGTCTGTGTCCTGCCGCTGCAAAATCCCAGCCATCAACGCACCTGCAAGACTGCAGACAGAACAGGGATGAGCATCTTTCATTTTAACATTTAGGAGTGACTTTGTCAGTGACAGTATGACAGGGAGAGAAGGAGGTCATGGGAAATGAAAAGTGGATGAAACTGAAGCAGAGGAAGTTTGGAAAGAGAAATTAAAATAAGAACAGAGAAAGAAAGTGGGTCAAGTAACCTGTCTCCTGCTCCTGACACATTCATTGTCTCTTCTGCTGTCACAGTCAGCGCGGGGTAGTGGAGCGCACAGAGCTGCCTCCTCTGCAAACACACGTGCAGTAAGCATCTTCATTTTCACTGTCATAGTAGTCATCAGCGGCTTTTTAAGTACAGGCTGTACTTACCCTCCTCTCTCTCCTTGGCTGCAGATTGACTGAGCCTGAATCATGCTCTCCACACAGCAACACCCCGTTAGCCCCCAGAGTCACAACCACGCAGTGAAGGTGCTCCAGGAGGGGGCGCGAGAGAGTCACAGCAACACTCAGCACCTCCTCAAGGGAGCTTGGCAGCTCTGTCAACCCACAAGACAAAAACCACATCCTCAGCTACCAACACACTGTTTGCATTTTTCAGAGAACCTTCACTGAAACAACTGTGAGTGGGTTTATGCAAGAGAGACTAAAAAACAACAGAAAAAAGTCCACAGTTGACTCATTAAATACTCCTG
>JAOXYL010000090.1:8490931-8510397 GCA_028564955.1 Terapon puta | reverse complement strand
TAGACTTAATTGTTAAATATTAGATATGATAAAATCAAAATCACTAAAATTGAACTCCTCCGTACTCAGTACATCTGACTTCATTACCTTGTTTTAAAATCTCTCTCTTTAAAGGCAACTTCAGTTTATCCATTTATTGTTTGGATAAAATGGTAACGTGCAGTTTGCCATTTACAGTGGCAGCAAACTCACCTCATTTTAAATCATTGAAACATCTGCTATATAGTTTTTATTTAAAAAGTTGATCAATTTAAAACTGTTGCATATATTTGTCTCATTTTGCAAGAACTAATTCTCACTTGGATTCTGTTCTGGCTGCTATGAAAATGGATCAGCTCCAATTGGGATTAAAAGAGGAATATCATTCAAACAATCTGCAGCACTCAAGTGTGCAGTGTTGCTAATTTAAAAGCTTAAAGATGGTATGTTACCATACCGACGTCTGCATGACTCCAGAGGAGTCCAATGCGCAAGAGGTGACAGTATGATATGCGTGTAGAGCAGTTGTAGAAAAAGATATCACAAAAGAATTAAATATATTTATTCCATTGATAAAGGCTGTATGTATATACTGCTACTGCAACTAATACAGTTTCTGAATAATGCATTGCTCTGACTTATGTATTATTTCATTTTTCATATTTTTTATTTTATAGACAGTAGCCAATCATGTCTGAGTGGTAAGTTATGAACTTTTTATTGTATAAATCGGAATTAATGAAATTAGAGAAATCTTCTGGATGTTTATGATGTTAATTCTAAATCTTATTTCATGTCTTTCTGTTTACCTGCATCATAGTCAGGTAAGTAATTTATATAATTATTCTATCTTTAGATTACATATGTATTACATCACATGTACGATTGTTGATCTTACTTTTTTGTCTACTGTTTTTTTAGAAGAAGTCAAAAATCTCTGCATCTCGCAGACTGGCTCTCAAGGTACTGTCTACTTCTTTAATACAACTCATGATCCACAAGTTCCAAAAATAAGAGTGCCACAAATCCTCATTTTTCCTTCAATTTAGACCAAGCTGCTGAAGACTGCAGCTGTTATGTTGGACAAGGAGAAGGAGGAAAAGAAGCAGGAAAGAGCAGCTACCCTGAGTGAGAGACTCCCTCCGCTCCAGCTGTCTGGTTTGTCCATACAAGACCTCCAGGTATGTGCAGGTCTCTGCATGAGTCGCATGTGAAACTACAGTGAAACAACATGGCTCAAATGCTCCATACACAAGTATCCCTCTGATGTATATAGATGCCAATCATACAACATGTTCAGCTAGAGCAATGAATGCATGCCTTGTCATCTGTGTTTTATACTGGGCATTTAGCTGACATAATTATTTAATAAATCTGACACAATCTTCTTTGTGTCTGCAGGCTCTGTGCAAAGAATTGCATCATAAGATCGATGTGGTAGATGAAGAACGCTATGACATTGACGCAAAAGTAGCCAAAAATAACAAGGAGGTAAATGTTTATTTGAATAAATTTAACTTACATGTGGATTCAATTCTGTCCTTACTTTAAGGGCATGCTCAGGTTTTTTTAATGATAACAACTGAATCTTACTGGACTGATTTACTACTAACACTTAGTCATTGCAGTATTAATTAACATTTGATCTATTGAGATTTGTGTAATACTGCATACTTACATTAAATTTTTTCCCCCACAGATTGAGAACCTGTCTATGAAGATCTTTGAGCTGAAGGGTAAGATGAAGCGACCTGCTCTGAAGAGGGTGAAGATCTCAGCTGATGCCATGCTGGGAGCTCTTCTGGGTGCCAAGGTCAAAGAGTCTGTGGACTTTAAGGCCAACCTCAAGACTGTGAAGAAGGAGGAGGAGAAGGTAAGAGTAGCAGCTATAACAGCAAACTGATTTATTTCCAATATACTTTATTTTTATCATGCTGCTTTTTAACGTTTTTAAAATTGTGCCAGGCTGCGTTGTATCCTTGGTTTTAACATCATATTAGATTTTAATTATGGCTCGATCCTGTATATTGCTCATTATTTTGCTTTTGTGAAAGTACATTGTCAGTAAGAATTATTTTCTTATGAACAGAAGGAGGAGGTGACTGACTGGCGTAAAAACGTGGAGGCCATGTCTGGTATGGAGGGAAGAAAGAAGCTGTTTGATGCTGGACAATAGATTTCATAATCATGGACATTTTAAATATGTATGCTCAGTTACAGTGGACAAGAATAGAGAGAAAATTTAGCTCATGTCACTGCTCACAACAGTAAGTCCTCAGCGTATGAGTGTTTTTGCAATATGGAAAAATATTCCAATTCAAAGGAAGGGAATTGTGTATATTTTGCATATAAAAGAGTTGCTCTCAGTTTTCTTTTTGTAGTGTTGGCATTTGGAAAACTCCCCCTTTTTTAAAATTGTCTACACTTTCATGATAGATAAATATATGATAAATTATGCTGTGTGTCTTGACCTTGGATTGCCTAAACAACTGTTTAAGTTATGATAATAAATACTTAAGATCAAAACTGATGCTGCACTTTTCTTTTAAAATATCTACTTCATGATCCGAGTTTCTTCTTGACACTAGATTGGGACACAACACCAGCTAGTGGTAGTAACAGTTCTAGGACTTGGCTGTTGTCAGCAGCAGCAGCTGCAAACAAAGTTGTTAAATCATCTTAGTAAATCAAAGCAGACGTAACATTCACATTAAGAACTGTGAACATCCAAAAATAAGAGAGGTCGCAAGTTCAGGGCTGCAGTAAACCACTCAATGAAGCAACAAGGGAGAAGGAGAAGCAGGGAGAAGGTTTTGGGAGGAGTACAAAACCAACACTATAACTGTAGGCAACCATGATTAGAGCTAACACAAAGAAAGACGTTAAAAAAAAAAAAACTAAAAGGAAGTTACAGGTTTGTTGCTTATATTTGTCTAATATAATTATATGCCACAGACCTTTGGATTTGGAGAATAAATCAAAATGTGCTATTTGAGCACATGTCATGGGGGTGTTTCACTATTTTCAGATATCTTCTCAAACAAATGATCAATGAATTAAAGCAAAAATTAATAAGCAGATTAATCATAATGAAAAAGCCAGATAAAATAATAATAAACTCCATCCAGGGTGTTAAAAACACCTTTAAGCACCGCTGGTGATCCATGGATGACTCTATTGTTGCCTGTCAGTCTTGACCTATTAGTATTTGTAGCTCTTTTGACACTTTTTAAAAATGTGGTTCGGTCATACATGGCCGATGATACATGAAGTGTACCGTATTGTGAGGGGATTAAAGCTTAAATGTCAGTTAAGTCGTCAAAACAAGTGCTACTTGGCCCCTTTAAAGTTACATACAGCTCAGTTTTTGTGGTGGCTATAAATTTCAAACATCTGTGTTTCAAACTATTCGGACTGTGTCGATGCTGTGATTACAAGGCTAGTGGTAGTGGCAGCACTGCATGAATGCTAACAGGAGGTTCTGCATGATTGCAGCATAACAATTAGATGCTGTTGAAATGTGTGAGGAATGTATATCCTGTGTTGCTGGAGCTTGACCCACATGAGCTAACTGATAATCAGAACATCCTGGTCTCTGCTGTGTCAGTTTAGACATTTGTTATCTAATCCGTCTCTTGTGAGTATCCCAACTTTGAAGGCTAAATCATTTGAATGCTCCTTTAAAGTGATCCAAAAATAGGATCTGACCCAAGGTTTGCACTCTACTATTCTTGTTTATTCGTTCGCTGCCTTCCGAGCCTTACGTGAGGGCATGAGTTGCAGCACTTTGAGGGACTGAATATTTGACTCCTTGTTACAACAATGACGCAGATTGAGCTCTGGCTGGCTCAGTTTACAAACCATCAAGCTCTGACCACCACCTGTCTTTTCTCCTCTACTCCCCTAAATAAAATCTGACTTACTTTTGGCTTTGTTCTTACCTCCAAGGTGGTCCCATAATGTCTTATCAGGCCACCATGGTGTGCCATCGCACATGGGTAAAGGAAAAGTGATGTATATGCATAGGATGGATAGATGGATAGAATATGTGCCCTGAACATTTTATTATTTTACTTTTTGTGATGATGTGGTAAAGGAAAAAAACAAACAAACAAACAAAAAAAAACTGAATTGGTGCAAGCAGATGTAGTTAATCATTTTAAAAGCTTCAGCAATGAGCCTGAGCAGAGCACCTAATTTGATGCAACAATCACGACTCCAATAGTAATGAATGGATACTAAGTACTTTTAGTTTTTTACTCTTGATTATGAATCTTAAAATGTATGAAAAGATAAATTTGCAAACTGCCATTAAGAAATGGGTAACATAAAGAATCTGTCACATTTTAAAGACTGTTGATTTGGCTGATAGAAATGCAGATATGTATATGGGTATTAAAACCTCTTGAGTCTCAGTGTGTGATCCTCTTCAGTCACTATAAATGGGCATCTTGGGATGGTCCAAATAAACACTTGACCAGTGCTGTGTGCTCTATAAATAAAGGAGCGGAACAAGCAAATACTAAAATTCTCAGTTGATTTCTTCTGTCTATTTGACTCCTTAACAAGTTGATCCAAACTTCAATGTGCTGGCCCAGGCTGTGAATGTGTGACACTGACCCAGCATTAATGTGGTCACCTCTTTAAACGCTCACTGTCACTTCCACCAACAGGTGGTGTCAAAACAACGCAACAAAGATACCCAAATGTTTGAACCCATAAATGAGGTTTTATTGCCCCCTTTCCTGTCTGAATAATGTGGTGATGCTATGTGCAACAATAAATGTCACTGCCGGTGGACCGACAGAAGCAGTAGCACAGACGGGTCTATTTTAGTGAACCATTCACATTTAGCACAGACACTATAAATCTGATTGATTATTCTCCAACGTCTCACAGAAAGCCGATTGCTGCCTCCCTCACACACACTTTTCTTCAGTTTTGAGGTGCAGCTCAAGGAACTGTTCAGCTTCAATAAGGTACAGAGTTGTTTGTTTTGTGGTACTTAGAGATAAGCAAAAATGTGTCATGCTTCGTGGGCATGTTCATGCTTTGAATTTTGTGAAAGAGAAGTAACTTCTCAGCATGTGATGACTTTAAATAATCACTGTTTAAAATCTGAATAATCACAAATTAAGCGCAGGAGCTTTACTTTGTTTTGTTGTTTTATTTGGATTTTGTTGTTATTGAGCGTAACAGCATGTTGGACATCTAACATGCCTGTGGATTATCTGGCCATTCACCTTTTTTGTCACCTATGCAGAGACTCTTGTCAGTTATGTTAACACATGCATTGACTCGGCACGTAAAACACTGCATACAACACAAGTGCTTTTATAATGTTTGTGTGCATAGATATGTATGAAAAAATGTATCCTGTGCACATGCATGTATATGAAACAGCAAGCCAAAGTTTGTACACAATCTATTATTTAATTCAGCCGCAGCGTGTATTTGAATTGGTAATAACATTTTGTTTAGTGTTCATGAAATTTCCTTTGAAATCAATTCAATAAATGAAGAGAAAAATCTTCTCTATCTGTACTTAAAATATAGATATTTTTGTATTATATGTACAATAAATAAAAGGTAAACAGAATAAAAATGGCAGAATATGAATTACAACTACTTGTTCACATTATATATTGAAATTTCCCTTAAATTAAACAAGAGAAACAACTGAGTCAACAACAAATAACTTACTGCAACTTTAATGGGCCAATGAATGTTTTGAATGGGTGAAATAATTGACCTCGACTGACCGTAAAGGGTAAAGAGACCATCAATCTTCAGTATACAGCTCAATTGAAAATCTTTTGAAGGAGAAGGAAATCAATTCTGTTAAATTAAATGCATGATGGTTAAAATTTTGCCAAAGTTTTCATTTTAATTTACTTTTCCACCTCCAGTGTGTGAATTTAAGACAATCATGGCTGAGCTGTGAGTATAATCTCTTTTGGTTTATTTTAATGTGTTTGCTGTTTCAAAGCATACTTTAAAACCATGTACTGATATTTATTTAGTAAATACTCTGACATGCATTTCCTCCCTCATGTTAATGCTCCAACAGACAAGTGAGTATTTTTCAATCTTTCATTTGTTTATAAAGGCCATGAAATCATCCATACAGATGTATTAGTATGCAGCTTATTATTATATCATTGTTTAAATTTGTATCATATTTTTATGTGTAAATTCTAGAAAAAATCAAAGATCTCGTCCTCTCGAAGGCTGGGGTTGAAGGTAGGTTTTTTTCCCCCTGATTTCAGACTTATATTTTCATCTATATCTTTATTTAATATATTGAATTGGATTGTTCATGTAAGATAGCAAATAATATTGTAAACATTAACTAAAAAAAACATGCAACAAGATCATTAGTCGGTATACAGCAAGAGGTGCTGACAGTATTAAGTTATATTTTATCAGTTGATTACAACAACAACACTGGCAATGCTAATCAATTTAACACAACTTATACATACAGTTTTTTTTTCATCTAACTGCTCTAAAGATCCTTATTGTATGGGGGGAAAGCCCTTTTCATCTGTTTCTTTGGATATTTACTTCAGATTCGACTGTTAGCACTTGCTGCTCAGATGCTGCAGGAGGAGAAGGAGCAGAAGATGAAGGAGAGAGAAGCTGCTCTGACTGAAAGAGTACCTCCTCTAAACATGTCTGGTCTGTCAATGCAAGAGCTGCTGGTATTTCCTTTTATCATAATCTATCAAAAATATATTTTTCTCTCACTGTTCAAAGTTCTTTTATTTGAGCTAAGGTTCCAGTACATCTTAATACCACTAGAGGGTGTCCTTTACCTTTTTTTTTTATTTACAGGATCTTTGCAAAGACCTGCACCACAAAATAGATGTTGTAGATGAGGAGCGATATGATATTGGCCTCAAGGTGTCCAAAAATGACAAGGAGGTGAGCTGCTCAAGAATGACCGAGAGCATAAAATGATGCATGTGGAACTGTTTTTAAAGTTACTGCAATTAATGTGACAGGGTCCCAAAATAAAGCTAAAGATTGACAAACACTGCCTCCAAGTGGTAGCCCAAAGAATAAAAAGACACTTTGTCAGAGCACCAACAAGAGCTATGACAGTGAGCTTCGAGGGGACTGAAATGTGTGATTTGGCTGTGAGTATACAACCTTCTCAACTGTAATCCATTGTACTTTGTACATGGGTCAAGAGTCACATTATTCAACTGGCCTAAATCAAGAAACAACACAGCATAAAATTATAATCTGCCGAGTTGTTTGGAGAAGATTAATTATTACACTGATGGAGTAACACAAAACCCCAGACAGTCACATTTATATTCAATATCAGGGTTAGAACAATAATAAACTTGTCAGACTGGATGCATATCAAATATGGATTGTTGAGCAATCATGAGGTTCAGTGTCAGTAAAAATGATATTACTTACTAACCACAGGTCAATAAACAAGTAAAAGTAGTAATTAAAAAGAGTTTTCTCTGCATGACTTAATTATTTCTCCAATCTAATTATGCCTTTTAAAAAAATATGATATATTTTGTGAAGTGGTACTGTATTCCCAGCTATCTCTGACTTGTATTGGTTAAATTAACTTTAGAGAAATAATGATTAGTTAAATTAATCATTACAAAAATTGCCTTCACTAATACAATGTAATGTACACAGTTTGTCACTAAAATGTCTAAATAACCTGAGGACAAAAAATATCAAAAACTAAGTTGAGACCTTTTATAACATTACCGTATGATTGATAGATGGTTGACAGTAGATTAATAAATCCTAGTGTTCATAAATCTATGTGCAGATGTGGACAAGGACAAGGACAAGATGTGGACATGGAATTGGTCGAAGAAAATATAAGAGCCTCAAGAGCATCCACAATTTTATATCAATAAATAAACATAAAGGGAGGGGCAACATGATCCACTGGACTCACAATGATAGAATAGCAACAGTACAGTGTTTTCTATCACATGATCCCCCCTGTCTAGATTGAAAACATGAACCTGAAGATCACTGAGATCCAGAGTAAGTTCAAGAAGCCAACGCTGAAGAGAGTGAAGATCTCAGCTGAAGCCATGCTGAGTGTCCTGCTGGGCTCCAAACACAAGGAGTCCATTGACTTCAAGGCCAACCTCAAAACAGTCAAGAAGGAAGAGGAGAAGGTAAATCTGATGTTTGGGTTTCAGATAATGTATATTTATCTTCAGGTTCGGATTCTGATCCTGGCTGTATGATCGTGTAATCTTATGTTTCCAACAGAAAGAGGAGGTGACAGACTGGCGTAAGAATGTGGAGGCCATGTCTGGTATGGAGGGCAGGAAGAAGTTGTTCGACGCCTCCGGAAACTAAAGAAGCATTTTTGTTTATGAGATCTCCTTCTTGTAATAAATTCTTAACATTACTTACCTTACCGACATTACATCGATTTATGTATCGCAGGTAATAACACCATCTCAAACAGTTATCTTAACCAATTATCTTTCCTGCTGTCATTTTAGAGAAAGTGGTCTTTAAATGATTGTTTACCAGAAAAACATAGATGGTGACCTCAGTGACATTAGCTGGTTTATATTCGTGATGCAATGACTGTGTGCAGCCTTGTGATGGCAGCATAACTCTTTAAAACATCACAGGGCACAAGTGAACCTGCAGCACTGTAAGCTGACTGGAGAAACGTTGTCCCTTGTGAAATAACAGCTGCTAGTGTGTTCTCTGCTGCTTTTTCAGACTTCCATAATTTATTGGCAATTAATGGTGTAATGCTAACAATTTAATAACAGGAATGCAATCTTTGTTAAGGTCATTGCAGTGGGAGTATGCTATATTCATATTTGGTTTCAATGTTCTTGATGCAAACATGCAACCAGCAATGTTCTCTCAATAAAACAATAACAATCCTGCTGTTGTTTTCCTGCTTTGGATCACATGGGATAAACTTTAATTTCCATAAAATGTTGGATTAAAGCTTCTTCAAGCTTCCTTAAAAGACACCAAGAAAGCATCACAGGTGGACAGTCCAAGTAGGAACTTTCACACCTCATACTTTTGGGATGTGAGAGACGCAGTGCAAGAATGGTGAGGACACAGAGGCTATTTTAGTGAGCCACTCACATGAGCGCTGGAATCTATATATCTACCCTCTTTCTGCCCTACTCGTCTCAGAAAAAGACGCCTGTGAGTATTTGTCACCTGCAGCATAAGGTAAGGAGTTTCATTTTGAAATATTACAAAGAATGAAGGGATAAAACACCAGACATTTTTTTTGTGAAACTACTGAGTTGAGAACAGTGGTATTACTCAAAATTCATCAGTACTAGAAAAGAATACTGGATTTTTTTTACTCTTAAACATTTATGCTGATGTCAGTTTTAATTACGTGTAAATTTAAATCTTTCAACTGAATGTCATATTTTTTTATCTAATGAAAGTTATGTTATTTTCAAGAGGACTTCCCTTGTGTGTTAGTCAGGACGGAGAGTTTTTTTTAATTCAGTTTGAGATCAGCTGCCTACCTCAGATCTCAAGTTATAAATAAAGCATCACAGTGTGGATTTGATTTATGCCTTCTTCCTCTCTGCAAACTGCTCCCACTGCTTATGTTTTATTGTGTCATTTCAATGAAATGAGCTGAAACTGAATACAGTTTTTTGTTAATTAAGTAAAAAATTTTAAAGAAAATAAATTAAAAGAAGATGAATCCTGACCCCTTTTTATCTCCACTAATTACATGTCAGGCATGTTTTTGTCTTTGTTTTAGAGAGTATCTTTGAGGTTTGACCTTTAGTCAATGTCATACATACATGTTTGTGTCCCCTGCTACAAAGCTGCAGCATACGTTGTTGGCCTGTCTAAGATATGTCACCATTCTTCTGTATAAAAAGAATATTTTTTTCTGATTTTCTTTTTTTAATTTGATAGATTGAACAAGGAGAAATACAGAGAACTGCAACCATGTCTGAGGCGTGAGTACCAATGTCTCATTTACTCTCACCACACAAATTTAAATCTGTGAATCTTTTTCTTAATGAAAATTTTATCTTTCTCTTCTTGAATTATGAACACTGTCTTCTGAAATGGACAGAGCTCCGGTGAGTAGATTCCGCTGCTGTTGGGGTGAATAATGAGGATTAGCCTTCTTATTTAGCAGAATCCACAGATAAGTACCTCAATGTACATGACACAAGTTGATTAAACACTAGAATATTATCCAGAGACTACAGATCAAGTTAAATTAGGATATTTATGTGTACGGTTGTAAATGTTGTTGTTTTGCCAGACATCTGACATATATACTGTCTTCTTCTCCAGAAAGCAAAGCCAAAAATCTCTGCATCTCGCAGACTGTTCTTGAAGGTATTCTGTGTTTTAGTCTTGGAAAGAAATGTTGCAAAAATCTTGTTCAAGAGTTTACATTCTTGTGTTATAACCCATACATTGTCTGACTGACTGAGGTGTCATTCTGTACATTGTACCAGACCAAATTGCTAAAGAAGGCCATGACTATGCTGGACAATGAAAAGCAACTCAGAAAAGAAGAACGAGAGAGGACCCTTGCAGAGAGAGTCCCAGCACTCCAACTGTCAGGCCTGTCTTTGCAAGATTTACAGGTACATTTATCGCCAAAGCATTTTAATCCATGTAATCCACATCACCTAAACACATTTAACCACCTACCTCCAGTGGTATCCACCTACAAGCAATTCGTTTTAGTTTTATTTGCAGAGTTTTTGAGAAATCTGAGACTTCTGCTGCCATCCAAATGCAATCAAGGTAAATATAATTTATTTTGTGGTGCCCAAAGCATAAAAATGTAACATTTTAAAACCTAAGCAGCAATGCTTCTTACCAAGAACAACGTCTCAGTTAGACAGAATAACTCAGACTTCAATGTCAAAGAAAACTGCTTCCAGCAAATTCATGGACTAATAAGTAATTAATACATCTAATCTAATGATATCTACATGGGACTAATATTGTATGCTTTTATATACATCAAATATTATGCTACGTATAAACTGTTTATGCTATAAACAAATCCCTGCCCTTACAATTGGTTGTCTCTGTACATTGTTCCTTACTGTGTTAGTATTTACATTGCAAAATATTTGGGGCTTTTATACAAAGACTAACAGAATGAAGGTTTCTGTCCATAGAGTCTGTGTAAAGAGCTACACCAGAAAATTGATGTGGTGGATGAAGAGCGATATGACATTGATTCTAAAGTGGTGAAAAACGACAGGGAGGTAAGTGAGATTTGAGCCCTGTCCCTTTTCATGTATAACTGAGCAATGGACTTTTAGGGTTAATTCTGCTGGTGGGTTTGTGACTTATGTTGGAAAAAAGATACAGGACCTATCTCAGAAGATCTATGAGCTGAAGGGCAAGATGAAGAGACCAAACCTGAGGAGAGTGAGGGTGTCTGCTGATGCCATGTTGGGAGCACTGCTGGGTGCAAAGGTCAAGGAGTCTGTGGACTTCAAGGCCAACCTCAAGACTGTGAAGAAGGAGGAGGAGAAGGTAAGTGCTACTGAATATAACTTTACATTTTACTGCAAAGTATCATGAGTCATCACTTTGAGTCGGTTCAGTTTATTTACTGAGGACTGTCTCAACACTGTGCTGCTTGCCCTTTAATAATGGGAACAAAAATGCACATGAATGATAAAGGACATATAAAATAAGAATCAGCACAGTTTTGATATTGAGTCTGGCAAATAGACATCTCTTCATTATGAACACACTGGTGACCATATAGAATAGAACTTTATTTCAGACTCGGGGTCCAGATAAAAACAAGACATACATTACATAGATGATGCAGGTTTCATTTTAACAATACATTTGAGCTATAGATAGAAATCATTGAGCATTTACTAATTTATCAAAGTCTAATTAAAACCGCTCAGATCATGATGCTGCTGCCCAAATGAAACCCTGGTGTAAAATCTGAACTGCTAAAATTAGTTTTAAGGAACAACAAAGTACAGCGACGCAACCAAATATCAATTTCATTGGTTTAGAAATACAGAGGAAGTAAGAATGCAGTAGTACAGCGTCTGAGCTGGTTATCTTCAGTGTTATTTTAATATTTCTCAACATTTTCTTTCCATTTTTATACAAACGGCCTGCAAGCACTTTAATCAATATCATGATCTTTTCTACCCCACAGAAAGAGGAAGTGACTGACTGGCGTAAGAACGTGGACGCCATGTCTGGTATGGAGGGCAGAAAGAAGCTGTTTGATGCTGGGCAGTAGAATTAGTGGGGAATTTCTCTGCAAAGGTGTTTGCTGCTCTTAAACAGGTGGCGTCAATGAGTCATGTGACCATTGTTCACTGTATTATGACAGTGCACATGAAGAACAGGTTAATGAGTAGGTTCTGGCACAGCTAATGTGTCAAGTGTTTGTGTCAATGGACACCTTGAACGTGTTAAACTTGATGGTTATTCATAAAATACATATGGTTTTTTTACATAATGTATTATGAAAAACATACTGTATGTATTTAATATATAAGAGCACTGTATTACTTTTGTAGTTTATAGGATCCATATGAATCTATGAACACAGCACCATTAAAAATTACAGTATTTTGAACTCAACAATAAAACAGATAAGAATTGGGGAAACTGCCTATGGGCACATTTGTCTTCAATTATGAATCTGAATTCATCCCATATGTACTTTGCCCATATTGCCTACATAGGTGCCTTTTGAATCACAGCTTTAGATGATGACACAAAACAAGGAGAACAACCTTTCACTTTACTCTTCTGTTTACAAAAATAAAATGTTGGGGGAGAACTGTTCACAGAGTCAAGACAAGGAAAATGACAATTAAAGTGTTATGATTTATGCCTCAAATAATAAAATGTATATAACATTGCTCAGAGAACAATGGTCCTCTGTGTCTTAATCTCTTTACAGCACTTTTTAAATATCTGTATACTTGCATGAATCAGGTTATCCTGTCAAAGAGATGTTGTCATGCTGCATGCACTGTGGTAGTTTTCCCTTCAACATCTTTGGTGTATTAGATTATAATGAAGAAATGTTGGACATCAAATATCAGGGCTGTTTGAAACAAATATTGGATATTTCCCATGAGCACCTAGTCTCACTTAGATATTCTATCGCACAACAATTTCTTACAAGCCTTGGCCTATACCACATTAAATTAGTAATTTAAAAAATATCGATATTTCAATACACAGCGATAGTGAATATTTGAACACGCTTTCAATACTGGCTCTTCGCTGGTATCGATACTTTGGTACAGACAGATATGACACACGTACACACTTAGCCCCGCCTCCTGTCACTCAGTCATGGCACTGTCTTCCTTTTTCACTCCTCTGCATCACTCTGGTTGTTGATTAATAAAGGTGGAGACTATAGACACTCTGCAACCAGCTTTGGTTGACAAAGAAAACAGCAGAGTATTTTGTATGCGAAGGAAATGAAGATGGCTGGCTAAAGATACAAGCCAGCCCATTAGCAAGAAATGCCACAGAGCGGTGCTAACAAAAGCTGCTAACATACATTTAGCACCTGACAGGCGACACAACAACCTCAAAGAGTTTGGTGACAGCACCTATTTCACTGTAAACAAGTAAAATATTAAAGTTGTCTTTTTGTTGGCTAAACAGTCATTCGGAATTAAAAACAAAGTTACCCTCCACTGGAGCAGCAATGTACATTTGTTGAAGTAAAAAAAAAAGTTTTGTCTGAAGAAGTGACACTATGCTATACATTATGTTAGAGGGAAGAGAAGTGTGACAGTATTTACCGAAACTAAAGATCAACAATTAGCTTTGTTCTAAAGGACTTAAAACTATGATAGACCACTTCTGCAAATGTGACATCAAAAATACTGAGTTCCTACATTGAAATACTACTACCATTATGCTGAACCACTAGACCATTACTTTCGAGATACTAAATAATTAGTTAATTTAATCAGTTAACTATTTTGACATCTTAAATCATTCATAGACATATAAGTATTTTTCCATACAACTTCATTAGTTTGAGATATCTGCTTACGAGATTACTTTCAGATGCTAAGCCATTATTTTCCATTATACTAAGTCATTAATTTAATAAACCATCAGATTATTTTGATATGTGAAGTCTTTATTTTGAGACGCTTAATAATTTTTACGATAAAAATAATTATTATGTCATTATAAAGACTTACAGGGCCTTGTTTTTATCGTTTTTATCACCTTGGTGGCTTCCATAAAAAAACACTAACATGTTTGATTATAATTTTAACAAGTGTTTTCCAACACACCTGCTGCACTCAAGCCCAAATAAAATGTTCCTTCCGTTAGCCTGTAAACTAAGTTGTCTTAAAGCGCTCCTCTTCTCTTACAAACACTAAAAGTCCTCTCTTCAGTCTAACCAACAGAGTTCAGACAATAAACATCAACAGTAAGCTAACATACAGCATTTCTCCATTACCACCACAGTAGCCGGCACTCAACGGTCGGTCCCCTCCTCCTTCTTCCCCTCCCTCAGCCGTTACCACCGCCACCTTATATGGGCACAACGTTGTCCAAAGCTACCGCCCATACGTGACATCTGCCCCTCTGATTGGTGGAACGGCTTGTCAATCGGCCGTCTTCACGGGCAGCCCTGCTGTACATGGCCTGCCTCACACTGTCAACACTCCTCACCACCGCACCAGACAGACACATTTGAACCGGATTTGTAAACCCACACAGGGTAAGACGACATTTTCACCATATTCTCATCATTTTGGGACGAAGCGGCCACAGTTGTGTAGTAGCTACTTGTACGCTGGCGACGTTTAATCGGCCATACTGTCATTTACTTAGCAACACGTCCATCCATCCTCTCAGGCTTGCTAATAAGCTTTGTAGCAGCATCCAGTGATATATTTTGCAGATAGATGTCAGCCAACGTTAGCTATCATTGTTTTGCGGCCTCTAAATAAGGCGATAAAGGGTAACTGCTGGAGCTATCTGCCTTTAGCCTGTCACTTTTTTAAGATAACCCCTGACCTTTTGCTGGCACTGCCTCTATGAAGTGTGTGCTTACTGAACTCACAGGACCAAGTGAGACTTGAATATTAGAAGGTACATTCGAGCTATTCTGCTTGAGTTTTTTCACTTTTTGCTATCACAGCTTTTCTGCTGAATGTGTGCAGGTTTCTACTGCTGGTGCTGCGGATGTCCAAGTACAAACTCTTCCTGCTGAGGCATGGCGAGGGGGCCTGGAACAAGGAGAACCGCTTCTGCAGCTGGGTCGACCAGAAGCTGAGCGAGGACGGGGTGAAGGAGGCTCAGGACTGTGGCCGGCTCCTGAAGGAGCAGGGCTACAAGTTCGACCTGGTGTTCACCTCCCTGCTCAGCCGCTCCATCCAGACGGCGTGGCTGGTGCTGGAGGCCATGGGTCAGGAGTGGGTCCCCGTGGTCAAGTCCTGGAGACTCAACGAGCGGCACTACGGCGCCCTGATTGGCTTAAACAGGGCGGAGATGGCTCTAAAGCACGGGGAGGAAAAAGTGAAGTTGTGGAGAAGGGGGTATGACATCACTCCGCCTCCGATCGACGAATCCCACCCTTACTTTCTGGAGATCTACAACGACCGCCGATACACCACTTGTGACCTGCCAAAGGAGAAGCTTCCCCGCACAGAGAGCCTGAAGGAGGTGTTGGACAGGCTACTGCCATACTGGGATAGCACTGTGGTGCCAGAGATAAGGAACGGCAGGACTGTGCTCATTTCTGCTCATGGAAACAGCTGCAGGGCTCTGCTAAAACACCTGGAAGGTATGCTGAGCTATTATAAAGAGCGCCTGCTCAGCTTTTGTGCCGTTGTATAGTGAAAGCATTCGGCTGAATTCAGGAACAGCTTCTGGACTTTGCAGGCCGCTGTTTCTGTTCATTAGGAAGGACATGTTTCAGTTCCACAAATGGAAAGTTGAACTTGTGCAAAAAGGCCAGTGAGTTTATGTTACATTTGGCTGTGGCTATGAAGTCCACCCTGACCTTTTATCACGCTCATAAGCTGCCACAGGACACTCTGTAATTTAACACGTGGCCGTTATGTAATATTATGCAGCACAGGACATATACATCCAGGCTAGATGCAACATACATGCCACAGTAAACATGTATGCTGTGCTAATGCAAAATGAAAGACTGTTTGATCTCAGTATTTCCATCCTTATTTCAACAGGTATATCGGATGAGAATATTGCCAGCGTGACTTTACCTACAGGGATACCTGTGCTGCTCGAGCTGGATGAAAACCTCAAGCCCGTGAAACCTCGACAGCTCTTGGGAGACCAGGCGAAGATTCAGGCAGCAATTAAGAAAGTGGAGGACCAGGGAAAAGCCAAACCATCCACTTGAAAGCACTAAACCAACTGTAAGACCTAAAATTAATTTTGCTCAGGTTTCCTGAGTGCACCTCCATTAGGTACAGTGAAAAGACTCTGTTAACTCATACAATAACATCAGGCAATAACAACAAATAGTTGTTAATGAGATTTTAAGAATAAATGTGAAATTGCTGTTTGTGTTATGGACACAGAGTGTGTGCGTCACAGGTCAGACTGGTCCAACAGGAGAAAGTTCAGCGATGCACTGTAAATGTGTCAGCACTGTGTTGAGTTGAATTATGTGTAAGCAGGGAGAAAGCTTTTTGTTTGTACCTAATTTTTAAGCTAACTGTCCTTATTTATGCCTGTACAGTGACTCTAATTTATTTATTTACTCTTCGACTCTACCTTGAAGATTAATAGTAATGTGGTGAAACTGAAAAAATCTTGAATTATCCAGAAAGACAGAAATCTCCTTTACAAATGAAGCTTTCCTGTTACATTGATAAGCTTTAGGAATATTCCCCAGTATTTTAACATGTGCCTTCAGTGTTAACATGGTGTTCAGCTACATTTCAAATAGCTTGTGATGATCTTATTTAAGAATGCAAGCGCTCGTATAACAAATCTTACCTCGAAGAAATTGGTAGTCTGACTGTTCATTCCAAGAACGGGGTAAATGTAAGCCACAGAAATGCTGTAACTACGTGAAACCGCTGAAACCCTCTGCTGGCCCACACATATGAGTTACTCATACTTTTAAATGGCCTACTCAGTTAGAGTAAGTGAGACAGTTGAGGTTGTTTTTCTATGAGGTTTATACAGTACATTAACTCATAATAGGTTGAGTTAAAAACTGTGGCTGTATCAGTTGTGGCTGTGATAACTGGTTTATGCTTTGCACTTTTATGGGGATATTATGTGTATTTGTCTCATTTATCATTTCTGAATTGGATGGTGTTGATGGTATTTACCATTAACAATGGTAACAATGGATGAATATAAAAAAGTTTAGTTGAAAAATACACTTTAAATTCTAAATTACAATCACGCATGTGCAATTTGATGTGCACGTACTGTTCAAAAGGCTTGAGTGAAAATGTCTCAAATAATTCTTGAGTCTGCATATTTTGTCTCACAGCGGCACTATTTTACTGTATGTGTATGGCACAGGCCACTTCATTATATGTTGTATTGTGTCCTTTGTTTGTGCTTTACTGTGTAGCATTTGTGTCTCTGGTTTTGTTTTTCTGTCTCTCTACTACTGTTTTTATTTTGTACGCTCGTCTTTGTGGTCAACCAGGAAAACGAGCTAAATTAAGATGCTAAAGAGTAGAAAGCACTGATATATTTGTAATGTCTTAATGATTTAATGTCTTCCCTGCTGTTCACACCTTGCCATGTAACAGTCTGCATGATGAAATAAAAGGGAAGTCAAATTTTCCTAAAAGATAGTTTCTATTTGTGTTCTTGGTTCATTATCACATAGATTGTCATTTTGCAACAGGAACACACTTTAGATACCACACTGACATGGTGTACTCCTAAATTTTGTGATGGAGCAATAGAAAACAAATTAGAAGACAAACAACAATGCTGTCTGGGAAGTGCAGATATGCCTGCAATTTGGATTTTGGTTGCCCTGAGACCACTGGAAACAATAAGGAACTAAGTCTGGCTACCACAGATGGATCCAGAGGAGTGGCTCTTAATTTCTCAACCGTTTCTGTAAGTTTGCCAAACCAGCAGGGCCAAGTCTGGAAGAAACCCTCTAATTGGATGGAAATGTTCTTAAATGGACACATTGATCAACATGATTTCCATCTACATGGCAGCAGCGATACTGGCTATCATTCGAGACATGATACTGGGCCACAGTGCTGGCATGCAGCCTACGAGGCAAAATGTTTTGTATTGAAGGGCTGTATTGTCCATGCATGCCATTTTAGTCAGGCCTCTGCAGGATACCTGTCATTTTACATTTCATAGCACACCTGCACTCACTCACATGGGCTTAAGCTTGGTTGTAAATTGCTTTGAAAATGAAATAAATTTTTAGCAGTAATTCAGAAAATTCTTGTGTTTTTTTATATATGTAATTTAGATGTGTGAAACCATATAGAGAAGAAACCACCCTGACTCACAAAGTTTCTCAGAAAGACTTTCTGAGCATGACAATGGCCTAATATGACCGTCATTAGAATAATATATCCAAGAGTTAAAAAAATCTCAGTCTGATCTAACTGTGCATGAGATAGAGGAAACAATGGCATTAAAGTCTAAAAACCCATCAGCCTGTGTGAACATCACTGCAGCTGCAGCTTGAGCAGGCGGGGCTGTTCACTTCATGCTGCTCTTATAAAGCTCCGGCTGCTCTCCCTCTGCTGATTTTCAGCAAGAACAGTCACTTTGGTCTGTCGGCCTGGTAAGTTTGATGATGATATAATGATGGTCCTCTGACTTACTTAAAGCAGTTTTTGAAAAGGAATAATTTGTGATGTTTTATTATATGTAGAGTGAATAATGAGGAAGATTTGTAATCTGTAATCTGAGTTGAGCAGAACCTATGCTGGTGCCACACATCTTTTGATAACATGACATGGTTGGCATATGGCTCGTTAACAAGGCTTACGATAGGCTTAATTAGCTAGTGCTGAATTCTTTTGAATTTCAATTCAATTATGAATGTTGAAGAAATTCATTGATAATCAAAACAAATAACTGTTAAAAGAATGTTGATACGTCTCTCATCTTAATATAAATTTATGCTGTGGTTTGAGAGGGGTTGTGCAGGGACTCACACCCTCAAGAACAGCTGGACAAGATGACACGAAATGTTATTATTTCCTAGATAACGGTTATGAAAGCTGACAACAAAGTAAGAATTTTTCATATTAACACTAGATGTTCTATATTTTGTCCCATTTGGAAATGTGTTTGTACTTTGGATATATTTCCTTATTTAAGAAACATTCCATATGTCATTTTACTGAACTTGATTTAATGCTATACAAGACAATAAATGACCATTAATTTTAGTAGAAAGCCCTCCAAATAACTCCTAAAACATGCTTGAAAAGTTTAAAATATAATCATTTAGATTTCTGATTCAGTGGAATCAGAAT
>JAOXYL010000090.1:8446142-8467176 GCA_028564955.1 Terapon puta | reverse complement strand
ACTAAGCTGGATGTTGGGTAATTATTTTGTACATAATTTAGTAATTTCACAAGTACCTCTTTCTAATAAGGCACCCTTTATAAAGAGTTAATAGATAGTAAATAGTTATGTAATAGATGGTACATAAATACCAGAGATGGCAATACTGGTGAGTTTGTTGGTCCAGCACTTTGGTCCAGACTGAAGTATCTCAAAAACTACTTGGATGCATTCCCTTGAGTTTCAGTCAAGACATGCAGTTATCTTCTTACATTTTAACTAGTTTTCATCTGCATGCAAAACTTTTCACTTTTCCAGTGAAATATCTCAAATCTGCTGGACGGTTTGCCACAAAATTTCAGTGATCATGTGATTTTTTTAATCCAACATACATCTGGTTTTGAGCGCGACAGCTATTGAGGGGATTACAAGGATGACTTATCATGTCTTTGGTAATCTGCTTACCTTTCATTTGGTGTCACCTGCATTGAAAATAAATCACACAATACTTATGACCTTATAAAAGTACAGAGAAGTCACCACAGCTCCAAGACAATAATACATTGTTTGGGTCGAGTAATCATAATAGCAATATAACCTGCTCCAAATATCTGACAAACACTGACCTGTCCAAGAGCAGTCACATCACATCCATGTTTGTTCTCAGTCCCTTCTCTTATTTCAGGGCTGCTCAACGAAAAGCCACCCCAGTTATGATCGGTGTTTGTCCTCTTCGCTTCCCGATTATTTATTTTTTTTACTGCTGCTACTTCTATTTTATCTGCAGCATCAGAAACGTGTTTGCGTCATACATTTTTGCACCACACTCCTTGTTGCTGCCTACTCTGTCACAATGGTTGCTCCCCCTTCAGCTGTGGCAAACCAATCATTGCCGGATTATATAAAACAGATCAGGAATGTTGCCAGAGACGTCTGGTTTAACCCAAAGTAAAAAAAAAAGTACTTAAGTTTAAAAAGTGACATTAACATCAGCCTCACTTTTACTTTGTATTTAGTGCTAATTAGCAAACCTAAGCAAAGCAAATTTTAGACTTGTTCGAACTTTAATTCATCAGAGAGACAGTTTGGGTTCTGAGAAAGCTTTGCAGGGCATCTGGATAATTTCTAATTCATAGTTTATTTATGGATCCATTATTGGCAAAGACAAGCGGACTAGGCGTTTTTGGAAATGAGTGCCAGCAGTTACGTACTGTTATAACCTCTTATAAAGGGTTCCCTATTATAAAGTGGTATTTATAAGTCGACCGCCTCAGAGCAGATGGTAATGTTAGTGGTGCGCTCTGCCCAGGACTGCAGCCAGACACAGTGAATGTTTCTGTCAACAACACCTGGGTTTGTCACCTTGTAGACTACTAGCAGTTTAAAAATCACATTATCATGAAAAAAACACACTATTAAAAAGTCTATGTAAGCGATTACCCACCGTAGCAACTTTTCAGTGACCAAATGCAATTCTGCTCAACAAGCAAGTAGCAGGCTTGCTTATCTATTATCAGTTGATGCCACTAACTTTTCCATAAGACAATGGCAGTGTGCACTCTGTTTTAACGATGCCTGTAATTAACTTTACATCGGTACCCTGATGTTCCTGTCAGTCAATCGGCAGGGCATGCGGGTTCAGTCCTGATAAAACGTATTGTGAGTCTTTCATTATTGCTGTGGTGGATTGCTTTGTTTGAATGTTTGAAATGTATTATTTGTTCATGCTTCAGCAATAAAAAGAAGAAAAAAATAACGGCTTCATTGTTTTGATCTCATCTACTGGGATGAAATGCTGCTTCATGTCCTTTCTAAGTACTTGTGAAATTATGGAGTGTTGAAACCTGAGTGGCTGGTGAAAGCTTGAATAGATATATGGCATTTTACCAGGGCAGGAATGTACCTGCAGAATGTGTGTGTGTGTGTGTGTGTGTGTGTGTGACAGAGAGAGAGAGACAGAGAGAGAGACATAGAGAGACAGAGCGCCATCTGTCTAACAATAGACTGACCAGCCATAGGGTGCTGCTGTCACATGAGTAAGAAGGGCTGGACTATGTATCCTTGATGCTCAACCTGTTTGTGAACTTCAAGGAGGAAAAGCCTGCCGCTCGTCTCTGAGCTCCCTCTGTCTGGATCACAGGTAAGGACTCTCTTATGTCAGCTACTTTAAATTAAAGCCTCATTTTGTTATAAATCTCAAAATTAATAGCTATTTAAATAATATATCCTGAATCGTGATTTTGACAAATTAGGTTATTGTCCTTTTTTTTCAATTATACTGTTCACCTGTCTGCTAAGATATTCACATCCCTGTTTTGCCCCAGTTTCTAGAATGAAATCCTCCAAAAGGTGATCAAATTGCATCCATAACCACTAAATCAAAGTTACCTGGTTCTCATTAGTGGCACTATTGTTCGTGCATAAATTGATATTTATAATTATCTTCACTAAATTTACCCCCTCAGACACAAAATAAGTGAAATATTTGTGTAGTAATATCCTTAAATGGAAAGTAAATAAGTTAATTTTCTTGCACAGTATACTTGTAGTATGTTTCCATTTCGTGACACTTTATAGTGCCTAAAACACATTTTTGGGGAAATCTGATTATCCGACAGCTGTAGTCACTACTTAGCTGTTTACTTTTCAGACACTGAATAGTGAATGTACTCCACTCTGACACACAAAAAAGATTAAATATTTGAGTAATCCAAAATCGAAGAAAGTGATTTGCTCAAATACTTCTGTATACTTCTGTATTCTTTATTTCAGCTTGTGACATTAATGTCACACTCTAAGAACTTTAATTTTTGATTCTTAAGAAAGTTTTGCAGGCTTGTTCACTTTGTTAATTGTTCTGAATCCCAGACTTTTACTTGGAATAACATATTTTATTGTGACATTGCTACTACTCCTCCAATAAAGGATCTGAATATTTTTGCAGCCACAGTGAGCGAAGATATTTGGCACTGTCAGCATTGATGCTCATTGCGTGAACGTTTTCCATCTCTTGTTCTGCCATGCTGCTTGATTACGATATTTGCCGGTCTAAAAATAGGCTAATAGGGATCCATTTTGCAGAGTTCATCCATAACAAAATGTCTGACGCGGAAGAAGTCGTGGAGGAAGTTCAGTACGTACCCATTTTTAAACTTTTATATTTCCATATTATGATATAAAAATGCATTATATTAATTTATTCTTTTTTTTCTTTTTCATCAATGCTGCTGGTCTTCTAAAGGGAGGAAGAAGGTAAGGATGTTGCATCTGTTCTTGTTTGTTGTCTGTTGTTCTTGTTTTTGTGTCCTGCATCTTTTAATTTCAGTTTGTTTCCAAACATTTTATTAATTATTTGTGTTCCTGATTGTCAGTGGAGGCAACAGGTGAGAAACCTGCCCTTTAATGTTTAAAATATATACCGACTTTTGTTTCATCAGTTCATCTATAATATCTACCATGTTTTTTTTTCTTCATTTTCTCATCCCAGATGAGTCAAAGCCCAAGCCTAAGTAAGTGTCTTAGCTCTTCTTTAGTGAAGTACTTAAAAACACAACTTACAGCATATTTTATAATAATAAATTGTTCACTTTCACAGGTTTATGACAAATATTTCTGCACCAAAGATCCCTGATGGTGAAAAAGTGGATTTTGACGTGAGTCGACCTCACTTGATGCCTCCTTCTCACAACAGATAAATCCTCATAACTGGCCCTGATTTGTTTTTCTGTTGGTAGGACATCCACAGGAAGCGTCAGGAGAAGGATCTATCTGAGCTGCAGTCTCTGATTGAGGCTCACTTCATCCAGAGGAAGAAGGAGGAAGAGGAGCTCATCGCCCTCGTTAACAGAATTGTGAGTGTGTCGGTAAAAAAAAATCCCAAAAATCGGAATCACAGAGTTTCTGTTTGCCTCAAAATTGCCGTGACTACATTTTACAGGAGAAACGTCGTGCCGAGAGGGCAGAGCAGCAAAGAGTTCGGGCAGAGAGGGAGAAGGAGAGGCAGGCCAGACTCGCGGTATGGCCTCACTGTACACTAAGTCACATCCTCACACTGCAGTACAGCTTGACAGACAACATGAGGACTTCACTCTCTCCTCTGACCTGTGCCTCATACAGGAGGAGAAAGAACGTAAGGAGCAGGAGGAGCAGCGTAAGAAGCAGGATGAGGATGCCAAGAAGAAGAAGGCCCTCTCAAACATGACCCAGCAGTACAGCGCTGGACAAAAGGTCATTCAACTCAACTCAAAGTGTAATATAATGAGCTGGAGTGGAAAAAATGCTCAAAAACACCCATAAAGGCCAAGGCGAAGTATGAATGCACCAGTGATGGAGGGAGTGCTCTTTTACTTTAGTAAAGTACCAACACTGCAGTCCAGGAATACTCTGTAAAGTAAAAGCAATACATATTAAATTTCATATTAAAGTATGAAGTTTTAACATCAAAATATAGTAAAAGTACTAGATTAGTAAAACAGCTCATTTCGGAAAACAATGCACTTCATATTACTTTACTTAATTGTAAATATTGATGTATTAATATGTATCACTTTAATGTTGCAGCTGGTAAATGTGGGGCCATATATTATTTATAAATACATATATCATTTAAATCAAACAGTTAAGTAATAAGAAAAATATTTGCCTGAATTTAACTGGCCTGCAAGTATAAACTAATCAAGTAAAGTACATGTACTTAACATTTGCAAAGTAGCACTGTAAACAAAGTAAAGCTGAGGCTGGTTGTAAACCAAAGATGGTGAAAGATGAAAATCAGCTGATTGAAGTTTCTACAAATCATCCCCTGCAGACCGTGAATGTATGATCCTGTCCCATTGCTGTTAACATATTTCAAAATAAACCAAAAATGCTAACCTCACAGTGGAATTGCAATCCACTGAAGTCATAACAGTAAGTCTTCTAGGAACCATGAATATTCCTACAAATTCGTTGCCAATTCATCCAGTAAATGTTGAGAAACAAAAAGTTATAGGGCCATGAAAGTCACCACAATTTATCCTGAAGTCCTCAGTAAAATTCTCTTGAATTGCAATCTCTGTAATAACTGTCACGAGATTTCACTCCAAAATAGTCATTCATCCTGTGGTGCTCAGGGAAACATAAATGGATTTTTAAAGTCAGTACAGTTCATCAGGGCAGCATGAATGTCTGTACCTATCAGTACCAATAGTAATTGTTTCAGTCAAACTGATATGTGCATCTTCTTTATTTGACCAACACAGAGTGAGAACAGAAGAGGAGGCAAGAAACAAACTGAGAGGGAGAAGAAGAAGAAGATCCTGGCAGAACGCAGGAAGGCTCTTAATATTGATCACCTGAACGAGGACAAGCTGAAGTACGTTAAGTTCAACTTAACAGATGAAATTAATTCATGTTTTTTCTTGTTTTTGATCTTTATATTGACCTCTGCTTGTTCATTTAGGGAGAAGGCCAACGAGCTGTGGCAGTGGCTGATGGGGCTGGAGGCTGAAAAGTTTGACCTCAGTGAGAAACTCAAAAGACAGAAGTACGATGTAAGTCGCCCCAACGCACTGCTGGAAGCCCTGCAATAACAATATCTCTAATGGCAAAATGAGTGGAAGACATCCCTTCATCAAGCTGGAAATCAAAGAAACATCCTGAGAGACACATATTATTGTTCATGCCATCCATCTTTGGTTAATACTCTTTTTTCGTATAACTATCACGATGTAGATGAGAGCCAAGTCGTCAACTTTATGTTAACGTTAGCGCCATTTAATTTTTGGCTCAATAACATGTTTAAGTATGCAGTTATTCAAGGGACAATATAAGATATGTTTGTACTGGGTATACAGAGGGTTTTCAAGTTTCCACGGTCCTGTTAGCGACCTCTGCTGGACATGGTGGGTGGGTGTTCTTGTAAATGTATAACAAGACTTGTGCTTCTTTTCAGATTAACCAGCTTCTTGCCAGAGTTCAGGACCACCAGAAGTAAGTACACAAACCTTTCAGTGGATTTGTTCTCCATTTTGATTTTCTTAGTTCAGACCATCAATTTTCACTGAACAACACAGACACCTTTTTCCATTACACCAATTTATATCAAATCCCATCTCATGCTTTCCTATTGTTTGTATGTAAAGTATGAATAAACTACTATCTGCTGAGTACATTCTTCTTTCAAAACACAAAAACTTAAATTGGGGGTTAACTGCAACCCTGTCTCATCAATCTCATTTAGTGAATTTGCTTTATGAATGTCCTCCATCCCCTTGTTCAAACAGTTCCATTAGTTCATTTATGTTGCTTCTGCCGCGCTCTGCTGGGTCATTTTAAAGGAGCGCTCAGTAATGACTGCAACAAAAGCTGTGACACAATGTATTTAAAAACGCAGCCGAAGTTGCATTATTATTTATGACAGCACACTTTGATAAATATCTGAACATCAGTTTAAACTGTCCTTTTATTTGCAATCTCATGAGGGAAACATTTCCTGCACAGAAAGATGGCTGAGATCTTAGTGTTGCTAAAGGAAGCCTCATGTTTGCAGTTAACATCTTCATGTGGGGACTTCTAAGGTTTTATGTGTGTATTCTTGTCCTGATGGATTAAAACACATACTGTGGTTTGGGGTTGGGTTTCTGCTTTTAATCAGTACTGTACAAATCAAAATACACCTGGTTTGTTGTTCTGCTTATTGATTTGCTGGCTGAATGCTATAGTCGAACTCACTGTGCTTTTCCTGCACCCTTTTAGCGCCAAAGGCCGTGGCAAGGGCAAGATGGCTGGCCGGCTGAGGTAAAGGAGCAGTCAGACATGGATGGGGCAGATGGTGACACCAACGATTGGCCGACGTGTCTACTATGTGTGTATTCATTGTTCTGTTGTGTTAGGTTACGTGTCAGTTATCGTGATATGAAAACAATAAAGAAGTCATTACATCCATTCTGCTGCCTCTCTGCACACTACATATAGTAAATTACGTATTTATACAAAAACCCAAGCAGCCAGAATCATTCAGTAACAGGTCATTGAATGTACAGAAACCTCAAACTTTTTTTTATGAGAGCTTGTTGAATAAGGACATGAACAGAAGACAAACATGGGTGTGTTGCAAAATTGTTCCATGTCTAGTGTGTAAAAATAATGAGGTACTCTCCCAATAAACATACCCACATTAAGTGCATTTCTTTGGAACGATTAGCAGTAGACACATTTTGTCTAATAAAGGGACATGATGAAAAGAGCTTCTACATGTTGTAGCGTGAGTTTGTTATTTTTAGCTTTAATTCAAATCTACATTAAGAGCAAACATTCCTCAGCAAGCCTCCACATAGTGGTGATGTATAACATTATCTATATACTGCTTTAATTACATAAGAAAAATAGAATAATCTATGACAGGAGCACGTCTGATGCCGATGGTGAGGCGCTGATATGTACTGCCCTTCATTAAGTCCTTACTGTACATTAAAACTACGTTTTGATATACACATATCCACACCAGTGCATTTTCAAGTTGTTCATTTCTGCAGTTTGAGGTTCTGGGAGACTCAGCAGGGGTTTCGGGGGTTTGATGGTCCAGGTGGGTTGAGGGGTCCGTGTGGGATGAAGAGAGCCTGCTGAAGAAGGGGTTCCCTCACCACAGGTGGGTTTCTCTGATCTCTGCAATCACCTGACTGGCTTTCTGCAACGCCTGGACAAAAAAATTGGAAACAAAGGAAACCCTAAATTCAACCTCTCTGTTATGCTTCATGTTATATGGTTCATATTGAGGGTTCATCGTTTCTACATCAACTTGTTGTTGTATACACTGAGTGTCCAGTATTTGAAAAATCTCTTACTGAGTTGCAACTCCTCTAAATAGTCTCTTAAACGGTCCATATCTCAGCTCTTATAGCATTAATAGGGGAAAATGATAAGGGAAAGGAGCCTTTTATCTGGATTTACTTCCTTCAGATACTTGAAGAAATTTCTCTAATAAAGTAAATGTTTTATTGCCGGTGTATGACTGAAACTGGATCTTGTTTTTTCAGTCCAAAGTGGCACTTGATGATGAGTCTTTTACCTTGAGCATGTCAGCGGCCTCGGTGCGTCTCTGAGCCATGTCCTCGGACTCTGTCAGCAGGTCGTTCAGCAGGGCCGTCTTGTATAACTGACCCACCAGCTCGCTCTGCAGGCAGTCCTTCACATGGTTCACCAGAAAGTGCATCACTGCCTTCGGTACACTGAGGCCGAATAACAACAACAAAAACAACAGAGGGGGGAGGAAGAGGAAAGATGAGAAAAGGCGGTTAGCTGTTAGTGCATTTCATTCTTTCAATTACTGGTATTATTTATGTTATGTTAGCCTTTATTTATTATTTCTTTATTTATTCTATCTTATGGTAGCTTTAAGTTCTACTATCTCTTACACTCTATTACTTTTCCACCTTTGTACTGTAACTTTTGTACAACAATTTCCCTCTGGATAAATGAGGCTTCTTGAACCTTGAATCTTGAAACACATGAATCCTGTCAAAAGCTGAAAAATGTTGACACAATCACAGAGTTAAGAAACTGTGCAGCGTCTGTACCTGTCCTGGATGTTTTTCCGAACGATTAGAAAATACGACTTGATGAGTCTCTCGATGACCTCACAGTCCCTTTGCTCCCGAGCAGACAGCTTCCTGGACACTGGAACAGGCTGGTAATGAAAATATGCTTGTAAATGAAAATCTTAATCTTGAAAATTATTTTGCAACGTGTTCCTGTTTTTCAGATGTTACAAAATCACATGACTGATCTCCTAAACCGATTTTTTTCTCTTAACATATTCATCTTGCCTGTAAGTACCCACCACATCTAACAGGTTGACAGCGTGGCCCTTCTGTGGGCTCATAGGGAGGGGGGGTTGGGGCACGGTCCTGTCTCCAGCTGCAGTATCCTCTCCCCTCTTCAACATGCCCCTCCAGGTCCCCGTCCCACTGTCCATCTGGTCACCAACAGAGCCGCTCTGAGAGCCGCTGGGTGCTGCCTACATGGAGAAGAGACACAAAGAGAGAAGAAGTGTTCAGTATCCTGGTCAAGAATAAACACAAGACAGACGGAAATATTTTATCTGCATACCAAAGTCAGGAAAAGAGCTTAAAAGAAGGTTAGTAAAACACAACAAAAGCATTGTGTGCTATTTTAAAATGTATTTTACTTTTAAAAATGCATTCAAATAGCATGCCACAGACCTTCTTTGACTTCAATGTAAAGAAGTTCATCCAGATTGAGAAAGGAGTAAAATACTGACAAGCAAAATCCTAAAGGTTATATCAATATGGCTTTACGGTTGGAGGACATGACAGAGAAAGATTTCAGCAGAGATTGTTCTATAGAGCCAATAACAGATGTTTCCATCCAGTACAGGTTTTCTTCAGTTTTTCTTATCATGCCCATTGAGTCTGGAGTTAAGTTTCTTCTGTCAGAGCAACCAGCATGCAGAAAAAAAGAGTTAGATGTACGATACAGAGAGGAAGTCAAAGTTTGGTTAAGTTATGACGGATAAAAACTGCCCCCTTTAACCCCCTGCTTTTGCAGGACACTGCAGGCACAAACACCTGCTAGAACAGGGGTGTCATACAGTAAGGGCTCAAGAGTGGGCAGAGGTCAGATGTGGACAGGCAGTGAGCGAGGGAGACAAACCTTGGCGACCTCGCCCTCGAGGGCAAGAAGCTCAGTGGGAGAGAGAGACTGCCCACCTGGGCCTTTAAGGGACTAGAAAAAGACAACATCAGGTAGAAAAGAGAAAAGACTAGAGCTACAGGCAGTACGCAAGTGTGCATGAGTTTTACACAATGTGGGGAAAACTGTTAGATCTGATTAAGAAGAATAAAGTAAGTTAATCTGTCAGTGAAAGTAAACAGATTTCCTATGTGGAAGAGTGGTAGAATATAGATTAAACCATGTTACGAGAGAAAAATCATGAATCTCATGGGTCCTGACTGTACCTTGTCTCTGGGGACAGCAGCCGGAAGGTCCCTCATTCTGTTGCGTCGCTGCTCCTACAAAATGAAAGGGGGACGGTCAAATCGAGGAACACAAAATGAACAAACTATGTCTTTTCATAAACGTCTGTGCTGAATGCTACAGTGACGTGATCAATGCTCAGAAAGTTCATATTAGCATTAGCATAGCCGGTGATTCCATTTTTAGGATTACACAGCTTTTAATGAATTATGTATCATATAGAGTTGTCATCCAAGTAGATGCTTGCCTCTTACTTCTATGTTGTTATTCATGAGGCCGCAGGCATCAGCAAAGTCTGGGTGCTTAGTGTTGATATACGCAAGCTCAATGGCAACCAGGTTGTGAACCTGAGGAGAAATTCAGAAACCTGATTAATCAGATTATGGTACAAATAAACTTTCCACAGAATTACTTGTGAGTGTGAGCAGGTCCTGACCATTTCGTTGGTGACTGGGAGTCTTTTTCTGAGTAACGAGGTGACCACTTCTACTATGGCATCATGGAGTTTTGGAAACCTGAGCAGCTCCTGAAGAGAAAGAAAATAATCATCGTTATAATAATCATAATAGTATGACAGCATTGCTGTGTATATACTGCTTACTGTACCTCTGTGTCTTACCTTTTGATGATTCATGTATGAGTGTGTTTCTCACCTGTGTGCTGTAGTTGCTGCAGTGCTGGATAATCCTCTGCATCTCCTCGTGAACCAGCTCCACGCAGCGCAGACTGGGCTCCTCCAGGCGCTTGACCTGCCGCTTGACCAGCAACTCAAAGGAAACCTCAGGCACAAATAAAGCAGGCCTTGGGCCCTGTGAAGCAAAATTAAACTATAAGTCTTCAAAAAAGGTGTCATTTAAAGCACAGATAGCAACTTGAAGAGGTAGCGGAAACCCACCGTTGCATTTCTGATTGCTGTGAGCACGTCGATGGTTGTCAGACCACCCAAAGGGTCAACGGACTCCAGAGTGCGCCCAAAAGTCTCATGAAATATATAACAGATTCTTGCTCCACCACATCTGAAATAAAAAAGAAAAGTTAACTACTTGAAACATGTTGGCAGAATTTGAAAAGTTGAGCAAAACTGTTAATGTTAGCGCCCCTCAGTGGTGTATGAAGGAACGTGCAGTCTACTCACAATTCAGCTGTCTCAATGTACTTGGCCGTGCCCTCTATGGTGTGGCAGTACTCTGCAGCGAACTTGGTGATGAGCTGCAGCAACGTGGCGCTCTTGTCATCGACAGGCTCGCCGTAACTGTTGAGTAAAGACTGGTACTGCGCTGCCAACACGTTGATCCTCGTCTTCAGCTCAGGAAGACAGTCTCTGATGTGGTGCATGAGTAACCTGCCACAGAATGAAAGAGAACAGCTTACATCTTTAATGGAAAATAGAGGGGGAATGGATGGAGACTAGAACATGACTTTGGAAGATTGATCTAATTTAATTTAATTTCTTAATTAAAAAAATGATTAAATTAACATTTTAAAAATCAAAGCCTCACATAAATTCCAGCTCTATACCTGTTCAGTGTTCTGGCCAGATATTTGGTTCCATTTCTGTTTGCGAGGGAGGGGTACTTCTTTTGTAGGAAGGCATATTCATCACGGATGGCGTCTGCCACCAACTTCTTGTGATTGATGTCCAACTGACTCCTGAGAAAACACACAAACAAAACAAAACTTATCTCAGGGTACTTTCACAGCAGCATTTTTTAGTTCGGTTATGGCAGACTGTGGTCCTTTGAGTGAGAGTCACTGAGACAGGCGTGAACTCTGTAATCACACTCAGATGCAGACCAAAACAACAACATTTTAGTTCACTTGGATTTTTCTCTGTGAAAAAAAACCGAACCATGGGGAAAGCACTGCAAATTCATCAAATGATTCAACCCAGAGCAAACCACCTAGTGCTCTTACTTGTTCTTACATTTGGCAGTATTTCACATGATACATAGAGAAGTGTTACCTGTTAACTACTCCAATAATGCCCAGTTTGACAGGAATGACCCTGCCCATCAGAACATCCATGGCATCTGTACCAGCATCCATGAGATCCAATTTAGTCACCACTGCTAACGTCCTCCTACCTGAAGACAAAAACACACACACACGCAGCATTGATGCAAGAACAGGGTACATGACTCAGAAAATTAAATTAAGATGGGTAATAAAAAAACAGGTGAATAAAGAATAACCAATATGATCATTTACCATCAGGGTCAACCTCGCGGGCCACTTTAAGGGCCTCTGAAGTTGCCATGTCTGTATTAGCAGCAGTCACGGCCAGGATGATGGAGTTGGGGTTAGAGATGTACTTAAAGATCAGTTCTCTGATCTGGATCTCGATGTCTTTGGGCTGGTCTCCCACTGGTACCTGTTTTAGCAAGTATACACATTCAGCTTTAAACTATGAAAGTCATTTGAAAATCATCATTTTGAGTTCATTGACCACACAGGTTTAGACATGGGGGAAACAAAAGGGAAATCTAAGTCACCTTTGTGATGCCAGGAAGGTCCACCAATGTGAGATTCACAACGTGTGGTGAGAAGACTTTCAGGTGTATGGGTTCATCACTTATACCCTAGAAAAAAAAAGTTGGTTAGTCTTACAGACTGATATTTCTTCAGAGTCTGGATCAAAATCTCAGGTTGATGCTGACTTTTAAAGACCATCCAGTTACCCCCTCAGATGTTATTTCATTGTTTGGCAGCTGCTAACACGACCAGTTAATTGACATAATTAACATACCTTGTTATTGCCAGAAATTCTTTCAGTCTCTGCTTCAATTTCTTGCCTGATCTCCTCAAAGTCTGTGTAGATCTAAAAGGACAATACAACAACATCAGCAAAATCAAGGCAAACCTTAACAACTACAACACAGATGAAAACCATGACATGGATCATTTTCAGAGAAACATTTCCTGTTTAGTGTCATGAGGGTTTCAGCACACCATGGGGGCTTCTTTGTTTAAGCATAAGCATAGCATAAGACACTATGTGGTTCAAGAGGCGCAATTAAACCTTGAAGGACATTTATCCTACAGCCACGAACATATTTTTAGCTTCAGAGGGTGTGTGCATGATCTCATTACAGATTATAGATGTTGTTGTTAAAAACAGATCCAAAGCTCATCCAGTTCATCAAATATTCAGATGCTTCTACATGCACGACCACAGTGGTGGGAACCCCCATTGAGAGTATCGTTTTCTGACTGAGACTAACAAAAAAAGACGACGGCTCTACCTTGTTTTTGGTGTGCAGAAACTTGCCCCATTCCTCTCCTTCGATGCCTGCAGGAACACAAGATGAGGACAGATGTTTCGTTACTGATGTGACAGATGTGGCCTTAAGATCGGTGTTACTAATATTACTATCGCTATGTTATGTGTCTCATGGGAGGATTTCTCTGTTGGCAAAGATGGGATGGAAAAACTCCTCAGAGCAAAGATCCACAACTGAGGAATTGAAAAATAAAACAGTGGAACTGTTGTTTTCACAGCCATGGAAGCAAATAAAAGCCTAAAGCAAAAAAAAAAAACAACAACAAAAAAACAAAGAAAAGGAAAAGCATGTGCATTTTGGGCAGCGGAGACTCTAAATACTTCAATTGGAACAATGACAACTGCGATGAGGGTGGAGTCTGTTAGTCAATTTAAACTCGTATTTAAGGACGTCATAGTGTCCTCTGAGGAAGTTAGAATCAGTTAAATACTCACTTCACAATCACAAAATGATTATTTCTGACAAGGGGTATACAGATTTTTTTTTTTACTTGAACTGACAGAGACCAGCCTGATAGAGGGGAGGGCTTGAGCTGAACAAAGTGAAGCCACATGGTTTGGCAGCTTTGAAAACGCTAAATAAATACAAGGCAGGATTGGGCAGAATGGGCAAAAGAAAGTGGAAGGGGGGGGTTGTTATGTAACATACAGACACAATAAAAGTAAAAACAAGGAAAAGGAGACCTCTATAAAGGCGCCCGTTTTTCTTGGATTCTGTGGTTAAAGAGAGACGACAGGAGACAAAAGAGTTAGCTCGACTATCTGCAGTTCCTGCACGGCACTCTGCAGCAATGCAGAGTCACTCGGAGGCCATTCCCAGAGGATGCCATTAAATAAACGCAGGATCTTGGCACATCTCATTCCCCTGCTCTTTTCACTGAGAAATGGATGTTATCAGTGCTGATTCAGAGTTAGAATTCTTTCTTCCACTGTGTAAAGCAAAGAAATCCCATGACCATGACAGAGTCTGTTTAAGATCTCCAGTGGATTTAAATACCTTTTTATGCTCTTTTCCAATGAAGGTGGAACAAAGAACAGACGTCACATTGCTCACTTATTTGACTCAGACTACCACATACATTTGTTTGACTTAATAACTATTTCAGCGAAAACACCACAGAATTTCACTGGAGCTCGACAGGTCAGGCCAACATATCTGCTGACATTAGCTCAATGCTGATATAATGTAATTGTGCAGGCTTATACGCAACGGGAAGTTGCATGATTGAAATGCTGCACTTGGTTTGACAAACAGTGTCACCTTTACGTAGTCTGTCTACCAGAGAGCACTGACAGGTTATTTTTAACTGTAGTATGTATACTTATGTAAAGCATGTATCACAGTGTGCAGTGTTGGAGAGTAGTAATCTACATGTATTTAAACTAGTAGGTCACTTGATTTTGAAGTACTTAATAGTTCAACATCACTCATATTTGTACTGTGATTCTTACAGTGATTACATTACTGCATTCTAATTTGATATAAGTTCATATCTTACATACACTGTGATGATATTTTTTTACTTAAAGTACTTTGATTCAGGGGCTTCATCCACTTCCAACTAGTTTTAATTAACCAAACTAGATTTCTCGAGGGTATCTTTAATTTGATGAGCAGTAAAGGTGGCAGTGACGTTACCATGCTCTTCACTGGTTTTCCTGCGGTCCTCCGGGTCGATGTGCACGAGCTGTAAGATGAGGGGCCGGCGTGTGACGATGCCAGTGCCACGAGGCAGGATGTCCCTGCCAACCAGGCTCTCTAAGACAGAACTCTTCCCGCTGCTCTGTACACAAGAACAAAAACAACAAGATCATTATAAAAAAATATAAGTGGTTAGACTGAAGTACGAATGAGTCACTAACCAGAGAAATAACTCCTCCCAGTGTACAGAGGAAAACAAAACACACAACACTGACATTGTCTGTGTCTGACACTACTTCTCTGTGTTACTCAAAAGCTGTTAGCCCATTATCATGGTGGGAACACTTTTTAATGTGGCCCAGGAACTATTTCAGGAAACGTAATTTTCAGTGGACTAGTGCTTTTGGAGGGCCGTGGAACACAGTGTTAGACATCAATCATGGATCGAACATAAACCTTGTGCACCGTATTCATTCATTCACACGAGGACTAGCTACCACCAGGAACAGGTTTATTGATAGGTGTGGTACAGTAACCCCTAATGAGATCTGGTGAACTGAAATACCTCCTTCATCTCACTTGGCTCTTTCATGGACTGGTACTGATCTCCTCAGAAGAGAGGAGGGCTAAACAGGTAATCAGTTACTTCCTCTGAAGCAGTAAACCTACTGTTGCTTCGGCTGATGGACACGGGCCTATTCATAGACATAACCAGTTGTTAATAGAGATCAGTTACACTCGTCCTTAACTGAAGGTCTTTGCCAATCTGGGCCTTTGTGAAGCACTGGTGAGGACGAATGTAATAAATGAGGCATTCAAAACAACCCGAAGCTTGCTTTGTCTCACCGTAACACCCTCAGACGCCCGCCAAAAGGTCTGAGACGGCCACATCCTATTAACGAACCTGAGAGTAAACGTGGCAGACCAAACCTGCTGCGTTAAACCAATTAGGCGGCGAGGGTGGAGCAGGTGAAGCTGCATGAGAGAAGTTTTGATTCACCTTCATGATCGTTAGTAGTTAGTGGTGCTGCTGGGTTGTACTGTGCAAAGTGTTGGTAAAATAGTCTTTTTACCCAGTTATATTACATCTTTCTAATTGCTTGGACTAAATAGGGCACATGGGAGCCTTCATGGAAAAGGACTTATAGTTGTATTAGATAGTATCACTATTAAGTTCAAAGGGTGATGAGTGTTTGCTGTGTTGGCACCTCACTCTGAAACATCTTTCAGTTTTGCATTCAACCGACTGGTTCTGCTTTTCAATCCCATCTTGAGACACATTTTAACAGATTTGCTTTTTCACCTGACAATTAGTTGTATTTGGCTCAGTTGTGTTATCTTCCGTTTTATTTATTTATTTTTTTGTAAATAATTTAAAAACATTATTATCTGTTTTTTATCTGTCTAGTTGTCAAATGTTGTCAAACCGGTTGTTTTCAAAAAACACTTTGTGCTTACAGCTTGAAAAAAATACTAAAGTTAATATTACAATATCATTATTATTATCATTATTATTATAGGCTAATTTTAGGCAGTGAATGTTTCTACTGTGTGTGGGAATCGTAGAGGATAAGTATTGTTATTATAATTATTATAACTATCAATATTATATATAGCCAATGGTGTAAATGCAGAAAACTTTTCCTTAAGAAAACAGATGCTTCGTAGTGTGGATAACATGAAGAGATGGATTCATGTTTAACAATCTTAAAAGTAATCACGTTAAACACAAACATAATCTGATTGTCTTTTTAGGAAAGTGATATGAGGGTTAAGTGGATAATGACTTAAAGCACTGCTATGTTGAGTTTGTAAGTGAGAGCACATGTAACTTGGTAGACAACTTAGTGAGCCGAAATCTGCGTAAACAAAATGGTCAAGGTTGTGTACAGTCCGAAATCTTTGTCTGAAAGTGAAAGAAAAACAAGAGAGGACTCAGCCAAAGCAGTAAACTGTGCCGGGCTAACCGGCTCGCTGGCCTTAAAGCGAAGTGACGTCTCTCACCTGAGTTCCCACAACAACTATCTGCGGCAGCTGAATTATGTCCGCTCCCACCGTGTTGAACACATCCTGCAGTTTGTTTATCACGGGTATCAGGGCCTCCATGAGCTCCGTTAAGAATCCAAACTTTCTTCAGCCTGCCGCGGACTTCACACAGACACAAAGTCATTCAATGTCCCGCAGCTAACTGGAGCTACTGGCGTCTCTTCGGATCCGCCGTCAACTGCGCAGACAGTTGCTCGCGAGTATTGCATCATGGGAGTTTGAGTTCACTCGAATCCTCGCTCAATAGCGATGTAATAGGGGGTTGACCTTCCCGAACTACATTTCCTAGAGGTGACATCGTTCTCGTGTCGTACCAATGAGAAGAGAAAGATTTATTATTATGTTTTCACCTACGCAACGGTTACCAAGGTGTGTACCAAAATATAAGCGTGAGATGGATGAATAAACTTTTATAGTGAAACCAGTGTGAGCTGTTAGGCAGCTATATAGGCAGAGACGTGGAAAGTTTGATACTTGAGGAACTTTTCAGGACGTGGAATGCCATTTAAGTTAATATTAAATAAATTAATTCATACATAAATAAGTAAATGAATAAATATGTTAATTAAATAAATGAATCTATAATAAATACATTAATGTAGTGGTAATTGTAACCCTATTAAATCAGTTTAACAAAGTAGGTTATTATTAAAAGTGGATGCGTTTCAAAACTACTTTTTTTTTTTTAAACGTTTTTTTTTTACTTAAAGCATTTATTTTCCAGCCATTCTAGCTTCCATCTGTTCAATTGGATGGCTCCATATCATCTTAAAAGGCAACCCAGAGTATCTGCAGTTAGTCAAAACCATCTTTTTCTCTCGTTAAGAATAAGCTGCTGATAACACAATGATTACAATACATTACATTTAAACTTTATCATGCAAAAATTTTAGCAGTATTTTTGATCAGTAAGCATCAATTGAACATTCAAAAGGAAATTCAAACTGCAACTTCTGCAGGTGTTTAAATTAAATTTTTTGGAATAACAAAGAAATCATGTTCATTAAGACAGAATAGGCAGTGATTGGGTTCTATGATTAAAAAAGGAACTGAATACAACATTTCTCACATAGACACATACGTAACAGAACATCAGTTTAACTTGTAGTTTTTATTTCTTCAAACACAATTATACAAAAGTGAAAGTGCCACTGAATATTTACAACACTGTTGACATTGGAAACAAATATTGCACACTACAATGTGATTAGTTTAAAGACATGAGGTAACAGATATGTACTGGTGGTTTCACTGACAAGTCAACACTGTGGTGAGTTACCGTCACCAATGATGATGCTTTTAGGTTCTAACACACAGTATTTCTATAGTAAAAATGTATGACGTGTAAAATAAATAGTAATGAAACTTGTCGTCCACACTGTAGTCAGCTTAGAGTTCGGTTGGTCCTCTAAAAGGCAGTTTACACACTGAACATTGTTTCTGATTTGACATGCCAGTCAAATGTTTTTAAATATCCACACATGAGGATTTTTGGCTAAATCTCTACCATTACAATCAAGAATTTAATACTCCACATTGAGAAAATATTAGTAATAGTGTGATTCAGAAATGGTTATTACAAAAGATGGCCTCGATCTAAATTTCCTCTACCACAATGAGGTACACAACATTCCCTTATATTTTCTACTTCACACATATTTACAATTGCACTAGTGGAGATTTAAACACTAATTCTAAAATATATGATAAAAAATGTGACTGGCTGTCAAGAGTACATAAACGTTTCAACAAGATTCAGTTAAACAAACCAACATGTTTAGGACCCCAGATTTTTGTTGACATTGCTCCCCATTTGACAACCAAGCGAAACCCGACGGGCTGCTATTGTTTCTACCTTCAGCTGGTGTTTTGAGACCCACAATGGCAAAACCTATACAAAAGAAAACTAAGAATTGTACACAACAACAATGTAGATGTATTGAACTGGTGATGACCTGACACACGGGTATCCCTGTGCCTGAGTGGTTGTTTTTTTTCTGTTTTTTAACAAACAGTAAATTTTACAATTTCCACAATCAAAGAAGGTGCTTAAAAATACTGACAAAATACTCCCTGTCAGCATACTTCAACAATAAGTGAAAAACTACTACAATCATTTATAAGTCAACGAGCACACAGCTTGAACAAAACATAGCTTACTTGAATGAAAACATATTTTTTACCTAAGCTAAGTAAACTGAGTGGTCACTGTTCTGTGCCTGAATGTCAGAGCTCAATGTCGCCGTTCAAATTTCACAGCATTTGAACCAAGCGTCTTTCCGTTACCTAATCAATACAACAGTATTGTATCCACTTAAGGCAAATTTTGAGTCAGAGGTCACATTACATTGCCTCTTAAGATGCAGTACAGTCTGTGTATGTGGTCACCATGTTTCCTCTGCGCTGCGTCACAGTCCTACAGTGTTGTTTCGATGCGCCGTGAAACCTGTTTTCAGTCTGCTTGGTGTGTTTGTCGAAGGTGAACATCCTCTCTATGTCGTCGAACATGTCGTCAAAGATACCTGCCCCAAAACCTCCTTGGAAGTGTCTCTTATGTCTGCCATGGGGCTCCTTGTGGGGCCTGGAGTGCTCATCGAAGTGTCTTCGGTGACGGGCATGTCGGTTCTGGCTGTAGATGTCAAAGTCCTTGAAAATGTCGTCAAAGTTGAAGCTGAAAGGCTGGTGGGCGCCCTGTCTGTGTCTGCCTTGCGTCTCCCCGGTGAAGTATGCAGAGGTGTAACCAAACTGGTCATATTCTCTTCTTCTGGTTTCATCAGATAAAGTCTCGTAAGCTGCGCAAAGAAAAACAAGATTCAATCAAGGAACAGCTCCAGCAACAAAGGTCGTAACTATCAAATACAGTCGAAGTGCAAGCTCAAACATGCACATTCAACTTTGGCCAGACCATCCAGATCGTTACTTGAGACTGACTACAGAATTATTTAATGTCTATGCTAGATAAAGAAAACATTTTAGACATAAGAAAAATATTCCAGTGTGTCAGGGAACCTTTCTATTCAAACAAACAAAATAAAAAATAAATAGACATAATGGTACCTTCAGCAATCTCCCTGAATCTCACTTCAGCGTCGGGGCTCTTGTTCTTATCTGGGTGATATTTCATTGCAAGCTTGTGGAAAGCCTTTTTTATCTGTCGCTCCGTAGCATCTTTAGGCACCCCCAGTATATCGTAGTAGTCCTTCTTGGCAAGTATCAGCTCTGTTATCATGAGGATGCACACTGCAAAAGTAACAGCAGACTGCGCACTTGCCATGGCTCCCTGTACCCAAGAGAAAAAATAATCAGTTATCAGTGGTGGGATGAAACTAAGTATATTTACTGAGTATATTTACTCAAGACTTAGGGATGAGTAGTTTCTCTGAGTTTCCATTTCACTTTGTGTTCTACTTCAACTACATTTTGGAAAATTAGATTTCTTTGTAGATCCAGATTATGGATACAAAATACAAATATCCTAATCAATTATGCTATATTTTGGCAATATCCTAAGTAATTCAAATTATCTTAACTTTTACCAGCTGGAACATGAAAATGATAAACACGTTTCAATAATTATAATCTATAACTATCACATGTATGATTTAGAAAAAAATGACTGCTTTTGGTACATTAAGTTTCTTTTTATATAGAGACAACTGTACTTGTAGTCACAAAGTTTTGTATACGGGACTTTTATTTGTAATGGAATATTTCAACACTATGTTATTGCTACTTTTACTTCTTACTTACTTTACTTAAAAACGATCTGTAAAAGATGCAGTAATTAGTAATTAACACATCTGGAGGACTATAAGGCACCATAATTAATCACCAGTGGTGCAAAGTAACCATGTACATTCTTTGTTCATTTACTTGAGTATAACCATTTTATTTTCTACTTTATAATTTCATTTAACTTAATTTGAAAGACAAATGTCGACATTTTTATTCTACTACATTAATCTGTTATTCATTTTATAACTTAAGTTACGCGTTACTTTACATATTCAAACTAATGATACATATAATAATCAACAAATAAATTATGATGAAACACATGAACAGAAAACTTTGTTCATATCTGGGGGACAAACTAACAAGCCACCCAATTA